>CABFVX010003924.1:7141-75535 GCA_902151425.1 Timema shepardi | reverse complement strand
AGGGGAGGGGGAAAATCAACAGCCAATCAGAGAGCAGGAGGCGTGGTCACGTGACCAAATACAGCCAATCAGAGCGCTGTACTAGGTGGTCGTTACCACTACTGATACATGTATGTACATATATTTAAATTTATACAGACATATTTTATCAGCAATTCCCCATTTAATGCCAAACTAGAATTGTACAGACAAAACAAGTGCAAGCTGTCGCCTCTTGGCAAGATTAAAAATGCTTGGGTAGAAATATTACTAAGTGAACTAATGATGGCAAAACTGGTAAAACTGATCAACTTTTGGCAAAACTAGTATATCTGATATACTGTTGGAAAAACTAGCACAAGTGATCACCTGTTGGCAAAACTAGTACAAGTGATCTACTGTTGGTAATACTAGTACAAGTGATCTACTGTTGGTAAAACTAATACAAATTATCTACTATTGGCAAAACTAGTACAAGTGATCTACTGTTGGCAAAACTAGTACAAGTTATCTACTGTTGGCAAATTATTCCTTAATATTTAGACTCATTAACTCTGTAAAATAATATGTTGTTTGCAGTTATTTCTAAATTATCGTCCTCAATCTGTCTTTTACATGTGATCATATACTTAGTATTTTCAGCGCTTACTTCTAAACCTAATTTCTTAATAGTTTCTAAAAAAATTGCTATATTTTTTGCAACATTTTCCTTACTATTGCCCAACATATCTAACTAATCTGCATAACCTAATTGCTGTATTGTACTGTTTACCGTCAACCATTCCCTCCTCTCTTGCATTTACCTAATAGGATACTCTAAGGCTAGATTAAAGAGTATTGGAGAAAGTTGGTTTCAAAACTGTTATGTATTTCTAAAGTATCTGATATTAAATATTCAACCTGTACAATGCCACACGTATCAGTCAAATATATCTGACATAGCTTAGAAGATTTTTGTGTATACCAAAGTTAGCTAAAATTTATTATAATTTAAATATTTTAACTGATTCATGGGCCTTTTATGACCTAGTTATAGTTGATGAGCCATAATTTGGAATACCCTCTTTTTTCTAATATTTACCTAATAAAAAAATCTGGTCTCTTTACCTATTTCATCAAAATTTACACTACTGATCCTTAATTATTTATTCTGCAAATTGTATGGATCTCATTTAAATTATGATGGATAGTTATTTTTAGATTATCATAATAATTTAAGTTTACTCAAAAAATATTATATCTATGAAAATCATAATATATTACGTATATTACAGTTTTCTGAGTACATCATACTTGCCCGAAATTGCCTAAAACACTCATCTGAGTTTGCACCTGTTTAAAACATGACTAAAATACTTAATACAGAAATATTTTTATCAACATTTCTTACATTGTGTATTTTGACCTAACAAGCCGCTGGCTTGGATAGTTAAATATAATTTAAAATAATAGTTTAAGGTGAGTAATAACCCACTACAATAGGTATAGTATTTGAAGCTGTATTATTTCAAAGCTGTTATAAAATTAATTAATAATCTGGTTTAAGATCCTATCGTTTAGTGATATGAATTCAATATTTCATAATCACGAATCTCAACCAATATAATTACGATATTTATCTAATTTTCAGTTTTTTGTTTGCATAAAATCGTAATAATCATTAGGGTTATTCACATTTAGCTATACTCTTGATAAAGGGAAGATCAATTTTAGCTCGGAGGTAATGTAGCTACATTTGCGTGTAGTTAGAGGGGGAAAACACACAGATAAAATCCCTCCAAATATACCTGGCTAAGGTATGAACCCAACCATCACCATCACTTGAGATCAGATTAGACAAGCTTGATGCCTTTGTCAACGTGCCCACCTATGCGGGAACCACTCTAAATGGTTTTGTATCACTTGAATCGGCTATTAAAAACTATTCTTAATTACTTTCTTCCTTTCCATATGTCTGTCACATAGCTGACATTCATTAACATAATACTTACCCACTTCAGTGGACGCGTGGTTTGACGCGCTACTTTTGCAGTAGACTAGACTGCCGATGACCGAGAGATTAAGGTTATAATCTTGGTCGGGTGGTTTTCTAAATAGTTTCCCACTCTCCCTCCACACAAATGCTGATACACTTACTTTAAATTCAACCTTTCTTCGCCCTAACCAACTAGCATAATTAGTACATAAGAGTATAGCCCAAATGGGTAGTTGTTATGTATATAGCGTTTGTTGTAGTTAAATGGGAAAATGAATCGATAAGCCCCAACAATATTAATAAACTAGCTAAGTCGCTTGTTACAATAAAGTTTGAAATTTATTTTGACTCCTGTTTTATTAAAAGCCATATTTTACTTTATTAAAACTTTTCCCCTCATTTCGTTTGTTATAGGCTATATTTTGTAAAAAATTAAATTTGTAGACCGGAAATTAAAACCGAAACAGTTAATACTCCATCAGAATATAGAACGTAAAAACCAAATTAAATTAAATGAAGAAAAGGAAGAGAAAATGTTAGAGAATTTATTGTTCATATTTCTCTAAGCTTGGTGAGATAACGTCTCGATAGCATGAAAGGAGACAGGAGATGTCGCTAGTCCCCAACAATCACGCCACTCAATGGTGTGTGAATAACATTGCTCTGTATGCATGCAAACACCCTTCTCGTTGCAATGAAAGAAATATCTCTTTCTTTTCCAGTCCCTGCCTGCTCTTCAGACTGAAATGTCCCATACACGATCAACCTCATAAACAAGCATACAATCGCTCTAGTCCACGATGTTAATACCAGTGAATCCACCAGTTGCCAATTACGTCAGATCGTTAAGCTGTTGGATTAGTTCAGCCATTTGCATAAATCATGTCGGCATTCAAGCAAGCCCCCAATAACCCGACTTCCCCTATCTCCCCTGACCAAGTGAGGCACTTTTAGGACGGGGAGTTTAGCAATTCAGAGACTATTAGCCAGCTTGTTCCGATGATTATGAATCCACCCTTCCCCCAAGCTTCAGATCCGTGTTATGTGTCATCCATGATTTCACAATAATTGATTAGTTTTAACATCAAAGGCAAACACCTATATGTTATGTACTCTTAAAAAATATTTAAAGAGAAGAGTAATTGTTCACAGTTTAAAACTTTAAAAAAGTTTAAACACAGTCATATCAGTTTTTAAATTGCAATAGTGTTCGGGATTAACGACTGGGGAATTACTTATTATAGCAATCGGAGGCAACGCTTAAATAATTAACTCTGACTAAATTATTATTTATTATATCACGCAACCAAAACAAGGACCTTGTTCGGCCACTTCATTTCACATAGACAAAACAAAATTCTACTGGCACGCGCCAACAGAAAACGACACCAGTAATACAAAATGTGCATTACAAATGCAGACACACACACATGCCACAACAAATATCGGTAGTTGGTGTAAAAATTGGAGGACGTTCTTATTTCATTAATAGGTAGTTCATCTTACTTAAACTAACACAAGTAATAAAATGACTAATTAACGTAAACTAAACCACTCAATGCTGGGCACGAGAACAATGAGTCAGTTTCATATTGTATAGATTTCTGGTGACCAAAACAAGAAGAGAAGAAATAAGAGTCTGAAACCCGGCAAGGTGTATAGAGGTTGTTTTTTTGCACTAAATGGCTATCCACTCGCCTTCCATGTGAATGAGGTTACACTAGATCTTAATGCTAGTTTACACATCCATATTTGATCTGGACCAACAACGTAGGAGGACTGTTTGGATATTAATACAAGGATTATGGAGAAACAAACTAAGATTCGGGCATGTGGGAGCACTAATGGAGGCATCTACCTCGTATTGTCTGAATTGCCTCAAATATGGAGTTTGAGACTAAAATCTCGGTTGAGTGTATTTCTGGGAAAATTTTCCTAAATGGTTTTCCTCTAATCTTTCTATCAAATGTGGAAGTATTTTCTTTAATTAATACCTTTATCATCCCCCACCCATATTTATGCAGGCAGCCAAGGCGAAGTCAAATGCGTTAAGAAAGTAAATGGCACGGCACAATCGTATAAACCTCCCCAAAATATTCCATGCATTGCGGTTTTTTTTCAAAACTATATTTTCAATAAAAACTTTTTGTATATAAATGTTTAAAATATTTTTGAATAATTTTAAATAAATTATAATTTTAAAAAAATCAGTTATTTGCAATCCGACATCAAAATATTTATATTTTAGGAAAAACATAATAATCAATCGTAGAAATAAGTTCTTAGAAAGTCCTTATAAACTAAATGTTTAAAGCCATTTTCGAAAAATCTTAGGGTTTCTACAGTTTGTAAAATCTAAAATACCACCCGATTAATAAATTTTAATAAAGCAGCATGCATCATTAACTAACGTATTAAAATAGTTTTTCAAATACCAATTTTGTACAAAATCGTTAGATTTATTTTCAAAATATTTCAAATTTAAAAATAATCATCTGTAAGTAATGTAATTTTGATTTAATTCAACCATACATTTATTTGATAGAAGGTCATTGCTTGGAAATCTCATATAGATAGTTTACACGATTTATATCATCTTTGGTGTCTGGTGCCACTTACCACGCCTAGCGAAGATTCTAGAACTATTATGTTTGATTTATAAAAAATTTATGCAATCTACCGCTCCTAGAGCAATTCTAAAATTAAATTTATGTATATCTTAAATTTTATGTTAAAACCTATATTTATATATATTTTTAAGGTTGCAGTTAAATTCAATAATTCAAAAGTGAATTTTATAACGTTTAAACAGCAAGACTAAGCTATAATTCCCCCGTATTTCTAATTTGATATAATAAATTATTCAAGTCGGCCACTGCGGTAGAAAGGAGCCATTAATTCGACTAATCAACACGTTATTGAGCAATGAGAAAGAAGAAATGACCGCACCACCATCTAATGGAAACTGTAAGCTTGATGATGAAGAGTAAAGAGGGATATGAGCTGACATTTTTGGCATTTATTGTGAATATTTATTTCTAACAAGTGATTCTAAAATCAGATGTTCCATGTAAACAAAGTATAGCTTTAGACCATCGCACATCGAACGAATTAAGAAAATACTTTAGAAAATGTTTACACGTATTTACCTTAAGGCTCGGAAAGAATGCTGGTCCAGCGGTTGAAACACTCAATATTATACATCAGTAGCATTACCATTATAGAAGATACAAGTTGTTGTAAGAGAGTTAAAGTGTAAGAGGAATGTAGATAGATACCTGCCAGAAACTATAAATAGCTAACCTGAGACTACTGTGTGACCGCACATTGCCGGGTGAAAGTGTAAGAGGAATGTAGATAGATACCTGCCAGAAACTATAAATAGCTAACCTGAGGCTACTGTGTGACCGCACATTGCCGGGTGAAAGTGTGAGAGCAATGTAGATAGATACCTGCCAGAAACTATAAATAGCTAACCTGAGGCTACTGTGTGACCGCACATTGCCGGGTGAAAGTGTTAGAGGAATGTAGATAGATACCTGCCATAAACTATACATAGCTAGCCTGAGGCTACTGTGTGACCGCACATTGCAGGGTGAAAGTGTGAGAGGAATGTGGATAGATACCTGTCAGAAACTATAAATAGCTAACCTGAGCCACTGTGTGACCGCACATTGCAGGGTTAAAGTGTGAGAGGAATGAAGATAGATACCTGCCATAAACTATACATAGCTAACCTGAGGCTACTGTGTGACCGCACATTGCCGGGTGAAAGTGTGAGAGGAATGTAGATAGATACCTGTCAGAAACTATAAATAGCTAACCTGAGGCTACTAACTTTTTAAACATTCAAGGTCAAATAGTCAATAGACAATAAAAATAATATTAACAGATATGATGATGGATGTCGACTTTTAATAAATACCTAAACCCTTAAAAGTTGTTTTTGCAATGTATTCTGTCTGTGTGTCTCTGTAACGCTAAAATTAAAAGTAGCTTACTAAAGGGGGAAAAGAGAAGAAAACGTTGTTTCTTTTTCAAAATCGGCTATAAGGATTTTGTTTAAAATTCTTATTTGTGCGTTGATTAAAATTATAAGAAAAGCTATTTTATTTTCCCCATAAAAATGAATTTTAGGGTAGTTTGCAGAAACGGAAATTTCCATATTACCGCAACTATTTGATATACTAAATAACTTATCATTGCATAAAATTGTAGCAGTATTAAAAAACAGTTTTATTTGAAATATATTTATATAAAACCAATTGGTTCTGAGATATTGGCAAATATACATTAAAAATATTTTGCGAGATTTATTTGTACAGAGATACTAGTTATGTTTTTACGCAGTAATTCTCTAGTTCCATAAAGTAAGTAAATATTAATAAGACTCTCAAAAAGGTTATGTTGTTTTTTCTTTAAAATCTTATGCTAATTATTTGTAAAACAATTATTTATCTTTAATTTCAGACTCAATATTCAATATTTACCTTTTTTTATTGGTCCTTATTCATAAATAAGACATTTAATAGAGATACTTTAACTTTAGGATGTGCAAACACTTGTAAAATGAGAAAGAATTTAACCGGAACACAAAATTTAATAAGAAGTGTTGACCCTTGTGGACTCAATATCGATTTTTTTATTGGTTGAAATATACAATTGAGAACATTAATTCCTTAAAAATAAAATTATAGAATTTAAACACGGTTGTCAGAAAATATTTAAACAAATTATAGTGAAATTAATGTTTCAGTTTGCTAGTGTATATTATTTCGTTTATAATTTTACGAGTTTTGAGTAAATACAGTACTGTATCTCCATTTTAAAATATAGAATGAGAAAGTCCGTTTGAAGTTTCGTACCATTTATTTATCATATCTCGGTAATTCTTTGAGATTTAAAATTACTTATCATTGCAAATATGTAGGTCTATTTATAATAACAATCTTTTCTTTGAAACCTATTCTTATGAAATAAATTATTTTCAAGGTATACGCAAACACACACACATAAATATACTTTTGGAACACTAAAGGTAAAGTATTGCGACTATAAAAATTATCTAGCCTGAGATGTAAATGTTTATTGACGTTTCATGACCCCCAAACCATGCATGGACATCTGTCCGTGTGTCTGTCTAAGCCTAGGTAAGTCTAAGAGCAGTTTACCAAAGGATGAAAATATAATAAATCTATTTTCTCAAAATCAGCTCTAATGATTTTGAATAAAATTTGTATCAAGGCATTGATTAGGATTATATACAAAATGAATATTTTCCTTTTTACTTTAAAATTACTTTAAGAGTACTTTGCTGAAGCATAAATTTCCAAAACCACGCAACTATTAATTAACCTATCATTGAAAAAATTATTACTATTAAAAATAAAAATAAATTATTGTAAATATATTTGTATGAAACCAGTAATTTCTGAAATATTGGCTAATATATTATTAAATTTGTGTGAACTTTATTTGTACTACTTAAGTACTACTTAGAATTTTTACTTGTGCGTCACACCCCCTCTGAATCCTTTTACTACACGACCAGTGAATATAATAAAAGGGAGTGGGTGAATCTAAGTAACAAATGACAAGGGAAATTATTAGCAATTTTTAAAAGCAAAAATTTGAGCGGTTTATTCAAACAATAATAAGAGCGCAGAAAACAGTACATGATCTCATTATATCATAATTAGTTATGTTGAAACCCAATCTTAATGACAACAGCATTATATCATTAAGGTTGCGCAGGTATATTTACTAGAAAGAAACAAACTTGAAATCCAATCACTATTCTGATGGTTCAGTCTATATGAGACACAACAACATTACGGATTGAAATTTAATACAATAGATTAATATAAGGGCCTGATGGGCACCTTAAAACTGTTACAAACGTTTCTTTATATACAAAGAATGAAGTTTTAAATTACGTTACTTTACTCATAAAACTATTACAACGGAGTTTACATAACGCGAGAGTTTTGCTGAGAGACTTTAGTCGAACTCCCCCAGAACTATCTGATCCTGACTCAGAGCTAGGAACCTAAACAATATTTCCATCAACAAACGATAATGCAACTGTCCTATTAGGACAAACTCAGGAAAAAGATTATTAAATGTGTAAAGGTTAATTATAGACATCTATAATACAAAAATAATAGTAATAGTTGATTTACTTTACGGTAATTCTTTATGCAAAAAATATAAGAAATGTTAACTCGATGTTTAGAAAATATAAATACAATTATCCACAGGTTCAAACACATTAAAATTAACTCGTTCAAATTTTAAAACAATTAATAATTGTGGCTATCTACATGATTTAAATCCCCAAAAGGACTCTAGAACCCAAGTGACTACATACAAAATGTAGAGTTTTACTTTATATAGAATGGTCATATTAAGATGGTTAGATTTAGAAAAAGAATATTAAAGTTTTATATACAAAAAACTAAGAGTTGAAAATAAATCAGAGTTCATTATACGAGTCGCCATAATTACTATTCCGATACAATATACATGTTTATCCCACCATTAACCAGGTCCAATACAATGGTCCATTGTTGATCATAGTTATCATGATAGTCAATTTTGGCATACTTGCGCCGCCTATTATATAGTAGAGTTTCGTTGCAAGGGAGGGAAGGTGGGAGAAAAAAACACACGCTTGGTGACGTCAACGATGTCTTCAAAAAGTCACGCACCCCTTTGTTGATACTGCTCCATCGGAATTTCAGCCTATTTCTTCAATCAACCGATGTTTTGTTTTATCTTCCTACCATTAGAGGCCAGGTGAATAGTTATTCTCTAGTTGTCTTCAAGGTTGCACGGCTTATTACTCGCCAGTAGAATCGGAGTGCTGGGACGTCTTGTTGAAACATCGTATCGCTTGACCCACTCGTCACTTTAGAACGCCAGGTGTAGGCCAGCCTTGCAGTTACTAGTGTAAGCAGATTCAATTGGTAGGTACATGAACTGACTATTAATATTGGATTGGATTTATGTGGTGAAAATATATTGTTCAGCATGGTTATATCATGTCTTGTTAACCTACGTGAACTACAACAGAGAAGATTACCATTGTAGGGATCCTAATATTGTCATACTTATTGGAGTGGATAGTATGATTTACTGAGATATATGCGTTAACGTCAGCATGGGGTGAGGCCTATTGTAACATTATTCAATGTAATGTTTCATATGTATAACATCTGCGCAATCTTAGCTCACTGGGACAGCAGTGAAAACTCTGGCAGTAGTTAGCTCCAGGAGCCCAAGTTCAACTCAGAGTTGAGGTGTAACACATATCTTGGAGAAGAGGAAAGCTAGGTCACTTACCAATACCAATCCCTCCACGATTGTGTGTTCCAGCGAAACACCCAAAAGATAACCAGATATCCTATTAAGATTATTGATTTATCATTATTATATATATTTCATATTTTCAAATTACTTTTGCAGTAAGCTATTATTCATTTTTTGGAACCCAAAAATATGTGATTATTTATTATGTAAAAATTTTGCAAGTACCTATTTTGCACCATATTGTATTAGCCATTTTTAAAATATTAAATATATTTAATCTTCAATTATCCATCACTAAACAAATTTATTACCCACAAACAAGTATACATTCTCAAATTTAATATCAAGCATTTCCCAACTATCCTTTTAAAAAAATAATCTCTACAACCATTTTCAAAATAATTATAAATTTCAAAAATCACCTATAAGCTAACAATTCTTGAAGGAATTCTCCCCCAATTAACAAGTCTATAATTTTATTCGACAGGTCAAACACGCCCTAAACATCAATAAAAATAAAATCGTAATAGTTAATCTCAAAAAATTTGAAATGAAGAGAAACATATTTTTTTTGTGTAAATTGCCCTTAATTTGAGGATTAAAGTCAAAACTAAAAGTCCCGAAGTTAAGCCAAATACATCTAATTAATATTAGTTTTGAATAAATTCCATCAAACTATTTCTGATCTGTGTCCAAGGACAGACTTGCAGACAGAAAAACATGAGTACAGGCCTAAATACAGAATATTTTATTTTAGGTCAGGTGTAGGTAAAACATCATAATCTTGAGGGAGAACTTTTTAGAATACAATGCGATATTTTCATGAGAACGTTATTTAAATGAAAAAAAAAGTTGTTAATGTAGTTGTTAAATTAGTAAAAATAACTTCGATGTTGTTGAATGTCGTATATGTTGAATGTTCAAGAAATAAACTCCAGGATCCATGTTTAGGTTTCTTCATTCCTATATATAGCCTACCAGTTGTCTAACCCTTCTAGACTTGAAGTGTCTCTTCCCATTGCCATTAAGGTGACAGCATACACTTGCTTTTAACCCCTCCTCTCCTCAATGGATCGAAAATACTACCTTCAAGGGGTAGTTATAAGGTGCCTAATTAAATAAAGTGATTTCCTAAGATCCACCTTCCCAACTCTGAACTACCCTTTTCCATGCGTGCCGTACTACTTACTTTCCACCCCCCCGCCCCACGCCACTCTCTCATCACCCCCCACACACACGACAGTGGCGCTTCCAATGGACCAACGGTAAGCCTACAATCCAGTTACAGACTTTTTTTTAACAATGTTACTTTTTTCTAAAAAAATTACTCTTGATACGACCGACAAGAAAATGAAAAAAAAACTTAGAAAAAATTATGAAACTTTCATTTTAGAAATAGTGACCAATTTTGTTATTAGTATGTTATCAGTTTTGTACTATGATACCCGTATGGGCCTATATGACATAGAATGTATGTACAGTATGTACTGTATACAAACGAATAATACCTTTATTGTTTAATCAAAATATATGTATGTATGTATGTATGTATGTATGTATGTATGTATGTATGTATGTGTGTATGTATGTATATATGTATGTATGTATATATGTATGTATGTATGTATGTATGTATGTATGTTAGTATGTATGTATGTATGTATGCATTCTTATGTGCTTGAATATATATAATCATGTATGGATGTATGTATGTATGTATGTATATAATTATATATGCATGTATATAATTATGTATGTATTAACTAAAAACTATAAAATAAATGTATTTATAAATAAAATGTATGTCAATGGAAACAAATAAATGGGTATATTGTTATAAATATTCTATATGCTTGATTATTTGTTTCTTCTTATTTTCATTATTTTTATTATTATTATTATTACTAGTATTATTACTACTAGTATTATTATTATTATAGATGTTGACTATTTATGAACCCGAAGAAGTTATTTTGGCAACACCACATTTATATCTCTCGTTTCTTCTGTTTTTATAAAATCAAGGGCGTAGTGAGGAGTTTTTTTCTAGGTGGAGGGGGTGGGTCCGCTATAAAGTGTTACTATACTTATAGCAAATATAAAAAAAAAATTTATAGATGGATAGATGGATAGTAACAAGCCATAACCTTTGAGGAGAAGAAGTAAAATACAGCACACAATAAGACTAATAACAAAAATAAATGGAAGTGAAACAGTCTAGTTATAGTGCGACCGTTGCATATTGACTACCTTGGGCGGAAGTTAGAAATATGGCCTTTTTTCAGACCAAGCCAAATTTCAATTTTTTTTGTATAAACTGAATTAGTGGTAAACTGTGTATGCGTCAAACTGAAGAGAGTAGTTTTTATTAGTTCATATATGGGGGATCAATGAAATACTTACTTCTAGCCTGATCTGACAGAAATGCCAGATAGGAAAGGGAGAGCAGCAGGGGTACCAAAGAGGACTCATATGGGAATAAAGAAGAGGAGGGATTAAATATGGTCACCATGGAAACAAGCAAGGAGGTACCGGAAACCAATTAGGATATCTACAGGAACGTGTATGAGGATATTTTTAGGAAAATCAGGTCTACGCTCACCAAGGTAAAGGCAATCCAATAAGCGCAGTTGGTCATCAATAAGATCATACACAAGCTGTTCACAGGAATTGCCTTCAAGAATGGAAGGATATCCCAACTAGAGATAGAGAATAACAGATTGAGGCAGGAGCTCAAAAATAGCCAAGATAAGATAAAGCCCAAGCCTACATTACCCAAATTGCTGCCTTGAAAACATCACTAGGAGTATTGCTGGCAACATCCAAGAAAATTATGGGTGAACAGGAGGGGAAGTTGAGTCAAGCCTTCATATCATCCATCAAAGGAGAGAATGCAAAAACAATCCTACAAAATTAATGGGGGAAATAGATCCATCCAAGGAGAGGATTAAGCTAATATCTATTGTACCCCAGGCAAAATTGAAGTGGTAGAGACTGAGTCAGAAGGCGATACAAATAGGATTAAATATAGCATTAATAAGATTGATTATTAGAAATGTGAGAGACCGAGGAAGAAAAAGCCATTACTGACAATCTTTGGCGTGCCTACAGAAATTAGAATAAAAGATATGAAGAAGACTATTTACATTTAAACTTTTAAGGAAAGGATTGACAAAAAACACTTTGAAAAATGGTTCAAACAAAAGTTCAAGAATGGTCTAGGAGAAATAAGGATGGTGAACCAAGTGGTTGAGTTATCTCCTAAATTATTAAATCTAATGGTTAACACACGGATTTACTTGAAGTTTAGCTGTGTGTCAGTAAGGGACTACTTTGTAGTTACCAGATTTAACAAATACAGGGATCTTGGCCATATGGCCAAGTTCTGTCCAAAACAGGATGTGGTGTGTGGACAGTTTGGGACGGTGGGTCACAAAGCAGAAAATTGTAAAGATACCTTCAAAACTCGCGTCCCCTACAATAGCTGAAAAAAATATATAAGCACCCTAATCACCGTGAAGGTCCTACACACCAGAGGCTGTTGGATCAACTTATTCAAAGAAACGGCTATGACTAGTACAGAATTTAGGGAGATGACAGATATACTTTCAAAAATAGTGGACAGGCTAGATCAAATACACAAGACATAATAGATATGGCTAAAGTAAAGAGGAAATTACCTAACTCCCCCTCCAGAGTGTAAAGTAATATGATTGGGGGAAAACATAATATAGGTAAAACACAATATAGGTAAAAGTAAAATAGAACTCTAACGACAAATCACTAAGTAATAAAATCTGGGGATGAAACAATTACACCACGTGGAAAGAATAAGAGTTAACCACTGAGTGATAGGAGTGTTGGCAATGTGAATATTTTTCTTCAAAATATAGATTTGTTCAAGGTTCCGCTGGAATCGGTCAATATAGAAATATTGAATAAAGAGAGAGTGTAGAGCATGGAGAATGCTGTAAGGTATGAAAATTATGTGGAAATAGTGATACACCCTTGGACTACTGGGTAATACAAGGAAGTCTTAGAATTATATGACCCACAATTGTCCATATGTAATACGATCATTCTACTCAGAGATGAATGTGGAAGCCTTCATGCGCAGAATGTCAATGTGTAGGTGTAAATATGAATATGGTCGGGAAGAGAAGCTTGCGCGTGCCGATAGTGCTAGAGGAAGAGAATAATCATGGTATTCAGCAACGCAGAATGAAAGCATGCACTATCTCCGGGATTATGAGGTGGTGCTATCTGGACTGATAGGAACATCTTCTCTGACTAAATTCATAAATTGGGAAGAAAGGGAAAATAATGGGATACCTCAAAGACGGGAAAATATTATCATGGGGAGCAAGAGTCGGGTTTGTTGGGCCAAATTTGAGGTATCCAAGAAAAAGGAGTTAGGCTGTACTGTGGACTTTAGGAGGCCTAAGGAGTCATTATGTGCAAAAAGGAATACTTTATATCTTCTGCAAGGTAATTGAGGAAGAAAACATAGAGCCCAATTTTGCCCTCTCATCTTCAGTGTCATATATGAATTTATAGTAAGGATCATAGTGGAAATGCTGCTGGCAGAAGCCAAAATTTGGGGAAAACAGGTAGTAAGATCAGTACACGTGAAAGAAATGGAATCTTGTATGGGAGTTTGATGTAGGACTATTTTCCAGTCAGAACACTACTATAGGGTATAAATAAATATGATAATAGAGTAGCTAGTTAGTAGAATTACCAGAACTAGACTTATAGGTTACATCCAATTTTTGTGGATAGATGGCATGATGGAACATTTCAGGGACCATTAGGAAATATGTAAAAAAAGCGAAAACGCTAATAGATTATAGAAAGTTATGAAAAGTATGAAAAATATAAAAAGTTTGGAGAGATGGAAAATCAAGAAGGATTCCTGGTCACATGCTAAGTATGGGATGGCTATATCTTGCCAGGAAATGAATTCTGGGATAGTCATTATGGGTTTACAGGAGACTCTGCTGCTGCAGCTTCTAAATACATATCCCAGTTACACAATTCAGTGATTAATGTACGACTACAAGTGAGCTATTGTATAATAGAGGCAGGAAGCAAGATAAATAAGAGGCCTAAGGGAACTCATCTGGAGGGAAAAAAATGTATTAAAGACTAGAATAACCGATCATGGACCAGAAAAGATATTGAGCCCTAATAAGGAACCAGTATTGGTAAGGTCAGAAATAGTAAGTATATAGGAAAGGGATAAAACAACATCATATGACTGAGTGGTGGAAAGAGCCAAAATAAAAGATACAGGAAGAAAGTAGGAGGAATGATGTGGAAACTGTGTAGAAAACGAATAAATTATGGTAAGAAACAAAAGAAACAAAATTAAAAATATATAAAGGAACAACTTGTAACAACAAATAAGCCATACCAAGGAGTGGAAAGAGGCATCTGTAATAGTACAGCATATCGAAAGGAAGAGGACGTTAAGATTAGTGACGTAATGCCACATTTCTATCACAAAAAAATTAAAACATTCAGCTATCATGATGGGAAGAGTACACTACCTTAATCTGGAATTTCGTCAATTAATAAAGAAGAACCAATGTAAAGGTAACACGATAACGTTCCTAACACTAGAGGTAAAGGACATAATACAGTTAAAAGTGTCAACACAGATATATCCAAATTAGGAGAAACTGTAAACCAAGTCTTTAAAATAATGGAGGACGAATGGGATTTGGAAGATGAATATAAGCCCCTTGTTCAATCACAATTTAGTACTGCGTTCAATATAAAGGATAAATGGCCAAGATTTGATATACACAAATGTATCGCCCGTTATGGAAGCCAATAAGAAAATACGAATCAAAATTGGACAAATTAATGTGATGCGAACTGCTATCGTGATACAAGAAGAGATGGAGGTGAATGAATAAAAAAAACTCTAGATGATGTGTGCCTACGGGGGCACTATACAACTAGAAACGAAATTATCCCACTTAGCCAAAAGATGGCAGAATTATATCAAATGGTAAGGCACTAATGAGTGTTGTTATAGTGTTCAACAAACACATAACAGTAAGCAAGATTAATCAGTTTCATAATGAAAATGTAATTTGTGTGAAAATTTGAACTGGGATTGGTGAATGTTTATGTTTAACATGTATTTTCAGGAAATCTACCATGGAATGAGCATCTGCAAAAGCTACGCAAGCTAAGCAAGGAGATCAGAAGAGGATACCAAATATGCCTAGAACCCGCAGGAAGACTCTTACTATTAATATATACTGGCAAAAGAAAGAAGAATTTGAAAATACAATGAAGATAGTTAGGCATGATAGATGGGTAAGATTTTTTCAAGAAGAATCGATAAATAATGCAAGGGGTGTACGCTTTCGTATTGCAGCAGGGGAAACTAGACCACCACTCAAGAACACTCAAGAAACCAGACGTAGGAATGTCTACCTACTGGGAGGAATCTGCTAGGCAACTATTGGATGTGTTGCTCCCTAATCATATCCTGGAAGAGTAAGATGAGGAGAACGAAAAGGGCAAGCAAGACATAACAATGTTATATAATAATGAATATGTGATTGTGGAACCAGTAACACAGAAAGAGATCAAATGTTAGTAGCATGAATGAAAAGAAAAAAGGCACCTGGACTTGATGGAATCAGATTTAAGGTGATTCCAGGAATCAGTGAACAGATAGTAATATTTATGGCCCAGCTCATAAATGAGTGCTTGGCTCAGGGCAGAATCCCTAATGTGTGGAAGCGGAGTGAAGTGATAGTTTTGAGAAAAGGAGAGAACCAAAACCCGTAACCCCCAAAGTCATACAGACAAATATGTTCGATGGATTTATGTGCAAATCTTTAGGAGAAATTTTTATTTAAGAGACTGAAAAAATATCGAGAGGAGGTGGGAATGCACTCTCAACAGTATGGTCTTGGGAAGGGCAGGTATACAGAGGATGCAGTTTGTTATACTATTTTCCTAGTAGAAAAATATAGGGCAAAATATCTTATAGGAATATTTGTGGACATCTGAGGTGCATTTGATAACCTTTGTGGTCAGCCGTATTAAAAAAATTAAGAGAATTAAACTGTCCAGGAAGTTTATACAGGAGTGTTAAGGATTACTGTTTGGATAGGTATGCAAACCTGAGATACCAGGTGATAAAAATAAGCAAAAAATTAACAAATGTATACCCACAAGGATCGGTTAGTGGTCCAATATTTTTGGACATTGATCTCAAGCCTGGTTTGCTGGAGATTGAGGCACTTCCTGATGCGATGGGAGTAGTTGCTGTTTCTGACGAATTGCTGATAATGGTGGAGTCAAGTACGAGGAGGAACCTATATCTTGGATAAATGGTGTAGGAAAGTAAGACTCAGCATGGCGTCAGCAAAGATAACCTACATGCTGGTGAGGGAAGTGCTTAAGAGAGATCCTATAGATAAGATAGCATAGCAGACCATTATAAGGAGTAAAAGGTTATACACCTGGGGGCTACGATTGACATGGACAACGTAAGTGTGAGATCCTTGCGGGTTATGAATGGGATAGTCGGTATAGGGTAGCGAAGGTTACATATGTCCTTAAAACTGATTAGACTATAACATCAAACGTTGCTGATATCCATAGTGGTATATGGAGGAGTGTAGGCACAACAACTGATAGGAGATAAAGCCCAAAAAAATGCTAGACGTCTTCAGAGGAAAGTTCTTACTAATCATTCTGGGGCCTACAAAAGTTTGTGTCACCCTAGGTGATTGGCCCGTAGACCTAGAGGTACGAAAGAGGGCCGTTGAATATTGACTTAAAAAAAGGAAGGTAGACAAAGTAACAACATTAGCAACCAATGGTGTAAGTACCAAGGATAATATAAGAGAAACCCTCCCGAGGGAGTTGCAAGCAGACTGGGAAGAGAATACAGTTTTTGCGGTTGCGGAGGAGAGGCGATACCAGAGCACGTGACCAAGGAATGTATATAAGAAAAGAAAAAGAGCATATTCACTAATATCTATACAGGTTGACGCCATATATAACATATTGAGTAATGTTGACCAGTGGAGCTATCTCAACAAGATAGTGAACAGAGTATAGAAGGCAGAAAGGGGCATACATATGGACGAGTTTAAAGAAAGAAGAATACAAAGTCATGATCAAGATTTGAGAAAAGAAAGACAGTAAGAAATAACGGAGCTTGAAGTGACGAGCGGGGACGATGGAGATGGAGAAGTAGGTGCAGCATCAGACTCAGACGAGACATTACCAAACCTATGAAACAAAACTCAGGAAGTGTAATAAAAGGGAGGGTGGATTAGATCTTGATGGACTTTGTATATATATCTAGAAATCTAGTTGAGGGAAGGCGCCTCAGCATGAACTCAGAGATGACTGGAAAATCAGATAAGGGAGAAGGAAGGTAAAGAAGATATAGATGAGGTGTCGGAAGTTGTTCCTTACTCGAAGAGCCTTGTCATCTTTGAAACTTGCATCATGTTGTGCTGGAGCTATTGAACACCCCAGAGATGTCAACCGATCACGCTAAGAAGTGACCAGAGAGGAAGAAGAAAATGGGACTCTCTACAAAGAACAATATAAACTTATTTAGTAGACGACGGCACTAGCTATAAGCTAGATTAAGTTAAATTTAAGTCCAAAGTAGGCATAGTAAAAGGATAAATGTATAGAGCCAATAGAACTTCAATAGAGAAAGAAGGACAAGTATAGTTATAAGTCATCATAAATTAAAAAAGTTTTGATAAATATCAGATGAAGCTGCTAACTCCAATAGGGCACCTTCCCATGTGATGGATGCTCGCTTACGCTTGATGTCATAGATGCTCTAGAAACATGGACACAGGCGCCAACTGTGAGATCAATCGGGGGAGCTTTCCGGGCAATAAAAATACCTAGGGTGGACCAACAGGTGCAAGTTGAGGAAAATGTGTAATGATCAATACAAGGACATATAGTTTTAGTAGAATTTGTATGTATACATTCCAGGAAGTTTATGTGTAAAAAGTTTTAGATTAATATTATAGAAGGCATATTTTAAAATTAACATAGCTGAAAAAGTACTGATTTATTTTAGAATAAGATGTCAGGACAAATTTATAAGGTAGATGAAAATAAAAATTTTAAAAAATACCCTGATCCTCCTAGTGGTGGTCCATAAAATTCCACAGGTGGTCCAGAGCGCCTTACAACATGCTACCAAAATGTTGGCTGATAATTAGCTTAGAGATGAAATCATCTAGCAAATAAGGGTAGTTATGGTTTTAAGAATTTTTATGCCTTTTTTTGAAAATCGATGTACCTTTATATTTAAAGATAGGTTAATTTACTTAGGAGCTAATAGAGAAAACCTTTTTTCTCTAAATGGTATCAAATAATTTGGTTTAAATTTGTTATCTAGACACAGTGACAGATTAAAAATAAAGTACGTTTCTAATTTTTCTGATAATATTACTTGGAGAGTACTTTGTAAATGTGGATATCTACATATTTTTATACCTTACAAGTTGAGAAAATTTATCATTGCAAAGTGGTAGCACATTTAGACTTGTTGTAGGACTAAAATACCACTTTTTTTTATGAAAACCCTTTTCTATAAAACCAATAGCATATAAACCAATATTGATTTAAACTATATATTGATTTAAACTATATGTCTGGAAAAAAGGAGATGAAATTATACAAAACTAATTCACATTGGATTATCAAAATAGTGTTTGAATAAAAACTACAAAATAGGACCCACCTCGGTGGCGTAGTTGGCTAACGCGCTTGTCGTGTTGAGCTCGACTGTTGAGGACGGGGAGATCGAGGTTCGCATCTCGGTTGGGTGAACTTGTGTTCCTAAATGGTTTTCCACTTTCCCTCCACGCAAATGCGGGTTTACTTCCTCTAATTAAACCTTCTCAATTCCTAATCCATTAGAGTAATTAGTAATTAAAGCGTGTAGCCCGAACGGGTAGTAAGACGTGGTGCTAAATATTATTATACAAAATAGGGACCTGAAAAGAGAGCGCAGTTTCCTTGGCAAAGAATAACACCATTTACAACTGTTCTATTCGATAATTAGCCTGCCATCTTAAACTGCAATACCAGCAGTGAGGGTTGATACATAATAAATATACTAATGAATTGAACTATGAAAATGGGCATATACATAAAATGATTCAACTTATTTTTGGTACACCACTTATTAATACCCGGTCACACGCCCAGGAAATACGCATATCTATTCTAATGAGATAGCAATAAGGAGGTTAGAAATAAGATACATTGTGACATAATAGTCATGAAGTGTTAATGGAAATTTAATTAGGAAATACTACCACTACTTTACTTCTCCGTGATTTGAAACCCACGTTCCTTGTCATAGCCAAACCAGGCCAAATGAGGTTGAGGCTTAGTTCACTTTCCCGCCTGTTTAGATTGCTCAATTTTGGTTATTTTGTTATATAAATGCTACTTATATGTAAATAACACATTGAAAATGCAAATGAAATGTGATTGAGTGAACTATGACGTGAATAGAAAGAGGCTAACTTCCGTTCAGTTTTTTTTATGTCGCACGAATAGATTACATGTTCAGTGAGATACTCTACCTATTCAAATTGGGAGAACCATGCACCTAATTGTTATGTCAATTTGAAACTATGTTTACCACGGAAACTATCCAAGTTCCTTATATAGTCTTAAATAACTCTGTGAAATTAGAAAGGTAGATGTGTATAGAAAGATCTTTGTTTGAAATAAGTCTATGGTTTGATGTTATCTACTATCGATTAATAACATAAGAAATAAAATTAAATGTTACAATAGAGATTAACTTGATGTTTTATTAAAACAACTCTACGTCAAATAGGCCTCGTCAAGATGGACTAAAATGAGTTGATAATGGCAGAAAGTAACAAATATATTGACTATAAAAGAGCAAAAAGATAATGTATGAATTGCAATGTACAAAACATTAAGAAACTTTAATTTTATACTTGAAATAATATTATAAATTGACATTATTAATCTATAGTAACACACTTATTTTACTATGATTTGTGAAAGATATAAAAGGATAAATATGTTGAGATCGAAATTAATTATATATATATATATATATATATATATATATATGAATTGCAAGGTATGGGTTGTATTTAAATAACATCGTTAAATTGCAATACATAAAATGAAAACTATAAAAATAAACATATATTTAAAGGTGTCAATTAATACTTCTTAACATGTAGCACTTCAAAATATGGTACAGAATTTGTTTGTTATTAAAAACACAAGAGTAGACGAATACATTGGGAAAGTTAGTACTTAAACTTATAATTTCAAATGTAATATCCAGAAAAAATTCTACGAGAAAAGTATTTAGCAAAAGTGTTAATAATAACAAAAGTATTAGGTTGATAATATTATATTTTTGTAAGTCTTCAGGAAGTTGAAAATATCAAGTTGTTATGCAACAGGATGGAGATAATTTCTATTAAAAAGGTTTAACATTCTTTATCTGAATATTTGTGGATCCCGTCTCCTTATTGTATAAGATGACTATATAATGGTAGGTCTTGAAACAACACATTTTTCGGCTTTTCACCATTATCAGGTCTTAGAAATTAAATGCGATGTTGTACTAAAATATTACATATTGAAAACCGTCTTTATTATCGACTTGCAAACTAAACTAGGCTACTGTGTTAATAAATCCACTCGCTTTCATAAGCAGTTGCGAGAGACTCTTTATTATTATAATACAGTAAATTTCTGTTGAAAGGTAAATAAACTTATAACTTGTCACCGCGTTCAACTACTCGTTCAGTACATTAGGTAGGAATGAAGAAATTATCATTTAGGAGAAATATTCCAACACTTTTAAAAATTGAAAGGTTCCCCCCCAAACAAGCACTCATTCAATTATTATATCTCTAAAACCAAACCCTTTTTTTAGAGAACTATATTATGATTTGTTTTCATTAATTTAAACCCCCATTTCTAGGATATATTTTATTACTTACAAACTTTAATTATTCGTGAATCTTCATTAGCGAGGAGAGGGAATAAAACAAAACTATGATAGATCACACTTATGAAATAAATACCAGGTCAACCTGCGGAAATTCTAACCTTGACATCCCTGCCGTAAATTCATAGTTTTGCTAGTTTGACCCCTAGGACCGACCACTGGTTTGGTAATTTAAACTCTTAACGAAATGTCTTCTTTGTATACATTTTTTCTAATGGAATATTAATAGGAGTGAAATCTTGGCATTATTTGCTACTTATTTTGGAGGAAAATAAAATGTGGAGTCAAAAGGGCTAGTGACCCATATAATGTTGCTAGTTTGTTTGTGTAGAGAAACTTAGTTCTCCATATCCAATGCGTCATAGTTGTTAGTTACGATCCAATACCCCACTTCCCCCTTCACACCCTTCTCCAGGAAAGGGATGAAAAGTTTCCTGCGACGCCCGATGTGCGTCGCTATGGTGTGTGACGTCACAATTTGAGCGAGCTCAGTAGTGTTCACTGCTGCGTGCGGTATAGTTCTAGTCCCGTCAGTGTTTGGTAGAGGGTGGCTGGGTGCAGTCAAACCGTCTGACAGTCAAATAGGACCACCTGCCGAACATTCAGAACAGAAGCGACCAGGCCGGCCCAGACGCACGTTCTGTCAGTCCGTGAAAGATGGCATGCGTGATTACCGGTCATTCTTTAACACTCTTCATTTATCAAAAGTAGGAGACCATCATTGAAGTGAAGTGATAATTTTTTTTTCTTAATTCCCCGTTGACTCCCCACCATCGTGTCTATGTCGAGCGTGTGTCGGAAGAGAAGTTTTGTGTTATTCTGTTTTTTTTTGTAGTATTTGTAAAGGGTTTAAAAGATGGTCAGTACTGTATCAAGGTTGTTGAACTGTTGTTATCAGCTGGTGGCATTGTTGCTTACATCTGCTCTACTCGGTGAGAAGTACTCTTCTTTCTGTTCGTAAATGTTTAAGTATGTTTATTTTGCATAAACGGTGATAAAATTTTATAATAAAATCTTTGGTATTAATAATATTAATAATTATTATCAACATAACCTTGAGTTAAAGATATTGATCAAAATCATAGCCACGGCAAATTTTATAGGGTTACTAGAATCGGATTAAGTTTCCCGCCAATAAATAAAATTATGGTTAGTGTTTATAAAAATAGAAACGCCCTCTTGAAGATAAGACCACTATTATATTGACAATTTGATATTTTTAGTAAATTTATTGAATACATAACACAAAATCATAGGTTTAAAAATTAAAGGTTAAATTAATTTTTCTATATTCTTTGCCGTGAGTCTATATTTTGATAATTATTTCTTATATATGAATTCGTGGATAATAAATTAGTAGACAAGTGGTTTAAAAGTGTAAAGAAATGCTTTAAATTAAAATTGTGGTTATCTGGTTCTTATTTTATTTTAAATTAAAGTTAAGTGAGTAGTTTTATCAATATTTTTATAGTAAGATATAGGTTAAATAGGTGAACGTGTTAAAGTAAATTATCTACAATGTAGATAAAAAAATTAAAGACCCATTTGAATTTGAATTAAGAATAAATTAACGAAATATATTTGATGAGTCGTATACATAACCATATTATAAACATATGCAATACATATATTAATTTATGAAACTTCTCATGGAATAATATCTATTAAATGAATTACGTTAGTCGGTGAATGTATGGACATTATTATAACAAGGTTCCTGATGGACTAGAAAGAAAGTTGACTAAGGAAACATCTCTTGTGGGAATGATGGGTAGTTGGTAAAGTTTCCATAATTATAGCTATTTTTTTAGCACTGTTGATGTTATTATAGTAGAGAATAATGTTTTAAGCTCATAGGAATTTTTAAATTTTCAAGGTTAGCATTCTAGCTATTTGGCATTAGAACATGTCACAATTTTACATTTGCCAACTTGTTTCTGTCAGAGTGAAATAAATTTTAATCTCACATAGACCTACATTGAATTATTGTTTCAATTATTTCCACAAGATGTAAAAGTGAGTTAGCCTTAAACAACAACCAATTACGGCAAGTATTCACGGTAGTAATATTAAGATATTTAACCTGGATCTTCTAAACAAAGGGTTATATCAACACAAGACTTGTACACTAACTTGACTCTGCCGAGGCAAATAATGTGTATTATCCACGTGGTTCCAAAGAGGCATATGAACGAGTATTTAGGACTTTAGTATAAATGTGGTTTCAGTAGATAGTGATCCAACCTTTGTTGAGCACTTGTCAAAACTAAAGTGATAATTTATTTAAATTTATACATTCAGATGGACTCTTCAGATTTAACATCAGCTCGAACTAATACCTTTAGTAAATAGTACAGTTTGTACAATTTCTTTTAGTAATTATTAGATTAGCACAGGCAACGTTACTAGCCTTGATTGTACCTACGCCCAAAATATTATTCGCTGTTTATGGTAAGTATGTTATATTGATAGGTGTTGGCACATTTTAGCCAGTATACACCAAGTACAACCATTGCTCAGTCTTAAGACCAATAGTTAATTTAAGAGCGATTTAATTCAATTTTTTATAACTAATATGGAGTAAAATTTATATATCTAATTTTATTCGAGGAGTGTAACTCATATTGTTTAATATTTAAGGCCTCTAAATAATATTTTATTATATCAAAAGCTTTAATTTCATATTATTATGGAGGCTAATTTATATCTGTAATTTTATTCGAGGAGTGTAACTCATATTGTTTCATATTTAAGGCCTCTAAATAATATGTTATTATATCAAAAGCTTTAATTTCACATTATTTTGTATTTGAAGTGCTTAACTATCAACAATTTAGATAATAAGTTTTTATCCAATAAGTTATTATGAAAGATTTATCTACACTATTTTATATCTATAAGCAATTTCACTTCGTTGATACCTTACAAATCACAATAACTTACGTAATTTTTACATACAACAGTTATACATATTTCATCCCATCCTTTCTCTACAAATAGTGTACTCGAGTCTTTGATCTGTAAATAGTTTGCCCCTGACTTTTGTCTTCAAATAATTTAATCCAGTCTGTAATCTGTGAAATATTTGGTCCAATCTCTAATCTATATGTATTATATTTAAATCTTTCATCGGCAATTTGATTAAATATTTAATTCAAAAATAGCTTAGAGTAATCTTGCCTCTATAATTGTTTGTTCCCGTTTAACTTCTACAAATGGTTTCATCCAGTATTTTATCTACAAATAGTTTCATACGATATTTCATCTGCAAATAGTTTCATTCAGTCTTTAATTTGCTATAAGTTTGATTGTTTTTTAATCTAAATTATAAGGTAATAAGAAGCCACGAAAGTCCTAAACAAACCGATAGTGGAAAATAAATGGCTTGACTAAAAACTGACCTAGGTCATAGGTTGGAAACTATAATGGATGTAAAAATGTATCTTACCTAAAAGTAGTTTGAACAAGTATTTTATATACAATATTTCCTGTACAAAAAGTTTGGTTCAATTATACCTCCAAAGTGGTTTGATCCAATCTTTCTTCTACAATAATGTTTTACTAGTAATAATTAGAGGAATTATTCCTCTACTAATAGATTGCTTAAATTTTTCTTCTACAAATGTTTTGATCCCATTTTCTTCTATAAATAGTTTGATTATTTTTCTTCCACAAATAGATGGGTCCATATATTTATCTACAAATAATTTCTCTTTGTCTTTCATCTATACTCCATTCCCGGTAGGAACTACTCTCTTAAAGGTCTTTTTTCCTACCAATATCCTACTATATAATAAATTTCTTGTAGAGGAAAAAGGCCTTTCAGAAAACAATTCCTACGGTGAACGGACTTTACATAATATTTCACCCAGTCTTTCAAATACAAATAGTTTAATCTTCCTTGTCTATAATTGACAAAGTGATTCACCTAAAGGAATGCTATCGAGGATTTTTATTGTATGGTATTTTATTTAATACAATCATACGTTTTCCTAATTCTAAACCAATTAATCTTCATCCAAATCTACTAAAGTGGAGTAAACATATTTAAACCAAATTAAGTATAAAGTGCTGTTCCTTGGGAATAAAACTTATTCAGTTTGGATATTTCCTAGAGCCTACAGAATAATTTGAAATCCATACTATACTTGTACAATTTCCAAAATTCCATTATGGTTATATTATAACTTAATAACACATAAAATAGATTGAGTTATCTACATCAGAGTACCATTTTATTAAGCTAATATTTTATTAAGTAAATACCTAATTTAACAAAATTCTTAGCTAGATATATTTAGCTAGCTCAAAGTCAGTCTTTTACAATTAGAAATTAATAGAATCTTTGCCCGTGTTTAGTTATATGATTAACGTATTTATTTATTTTGAAAGAATAATATATTATATATTTTTTGAGACAAAGTGTTGTTACAGAATGATTCACACATGGTGGTATTTTCTTTTTACATGTGATTGTAAGTATTGTGTGATAGCACACTTTGGTGTGTGCAGTGTTATTAAAAACTACGCTAAATATAGTGTGGTTACACAAGATGGTAGATAGCGTATGATAGGACACAATTATTTTGGGTACAGAATGATTGTACACGATAGTAGATATTGTGTGAGTTTACATGATGATATGAACTGTGTGATTGAACACAATGATATATAAAGTGTGAATGCACACTATATTGAATAGTGTGGGATAGCACACGCTAGTGGATATAGTGTGATTTTATGCAACTGTGAATCAAGTGTGAAAGTATACGACGATTATTATACTGTGAATGCACACGATGGTAGATATTTCTTGACTACACACATTTGTTGTGGCTAAAGTCTGACTATAGATGATAGAAGGCATTGTGTGAGCTTACATTATGACAGGTATAGTGTGGTTGCACACAATGTTTGATTAAGTGTGATTATACACAATACTGGATACAGTGGCATAGGACATGATGGAAAGTGCTGTGTGATTGAACACGATATGGGATATAGTGCGTTCGCACACGATGATGTATACAGCGTGATTTTACACTAAAGTGTATCTAGCTTTGTGCAAACGTGGGCGGAAAATGTGTGATTGTATACAATAGTTGGTATAATTGTGATTTAATATGTCAGTGGATGTATTTTTATTGCAAATGATGGTTGGTATTTTATTGCACACAACGGTGAATGTAGAGTGAAAATAATCGATGACGATTATAATTTTATTAAACACAATAGTAGTAAGAGAAATTTACACAAGTAGCTATAACATTCTTAATGAATACACTAAAAATACTAGCTACATCTGCCACTACATATTGTGTACTGTCAATAACAAAAAATAACAATAAGTATATTACATTTTTATTATTATTGCATATATATATATATATATATATATATTATAAATTTATATTTCTACCAAAACTCCACTATTATTTACCATAATTTAACTTCTACGAATCCAGGCTATTTGTCCAGCCTTGTCCCCTTCGATTTTAATTACTAAAATATACGTTGAATAAACTCTTGTTTGTACCAAACTTCACGTTGGAGTGAAAATCGCAGTGTCCTTCAAAATATAAAATTCAAAAATCGCATAAAAGATATGTTAGTTGTTGAACGAGTGAATCGTTTATTTAATCTGCTGAAATATACCACGCGTTCTTAAGGATACAGACCAAGAATGAGTTTATATCGATTGTGACATCGCCAATAGAACTGAACACACTAAAATTAACATTTGAATGGCCTTTAATCAATTATAACATGTAATCTACCCCAAAGTTAAAGAACTTCATGAACGTATATCAGGTTATTCATTTCCTTTAAACGTCAACATCTAGTTACTCAGCTTTTTTTTTAGCACCGTGTCTTACCACCCGCTCGGGGTATAAACTTAAGGTCTTATTAACGTCGAAGAACTTACGTTTTTTCCGTGATACATAAATTTACTTTTTAAATTAAGTTCATATGATTCCTGAAGGCTGTTTAAGTGAGTTACTCCCTAATCTTGAAATCGTGTATGATTTGCGTCTCGGATTTTTGAGATAGAAGCACGCACAAATTGCAGCCCATTCCCTTGAGAGGTGTGAGCTGGGTCCAACTAATTAGCAGTGTCCCTTATATCATTTTGTAATAAATGTCAGATATAAGCTAACATCGTCTCATATCGACATCCGTCGTAATATCCAAACTTCCTCAGCTATTGTCGTTCAATGGTTTTGGCAAAAATTTGGACGTTTGTTAAGTCAGATTAGGTCAAAATCCCGGACCGCAATTTGTACGTAGCTCTAAGAATGTGAGGTCACAATTTAGCTGTATATCTTACAGGCAAACAACTCGTGCGGCCGCAACTCACCTGCAGCACCTGAACGTAGTAGTACTAATACTGCGATATTTTTTACAAAAAAGTATCTCCTCTACTTTAAGACATACAAATGATCCTTATAATCTTAAAATTTTCTGTCATGGCCACAGTAACAAATCACTAGATTTGTTTGGGGAAGATTATATTTAATTTCCTATAACCTTAACCTTAAGGTTTCTGCCTAGCTATCTAAGATATATTGCCAATCATATTTTGCACTTAGGTAAAATTTTGATCAATCCTTTAACAGTACACGACATTGGTGTATAATGGAATGAATACCAAATAATTCGTGATGAATCTATTCAAAAGTATAATTACTTGTGAACATATTTTAAAAATTGACATTTTCCACTATTAAAAGTCAAAATATTTTAGTTAATCAGTAAGAGCTAAATACTTGGGAAATAAAGGCAGCTAGCATAGGGGCAAATAATATATCTTTGGGAATCGAGTGAGGCCATTTGACAGGATGGTCACAAAACTAATTGTATTGTAATTTGTATTTTTCTCTTTACTATTTGTTCCCCTTCTGCTGGACAGTTAAACTCACTAACTTTATACACCCATTTGGCTTCTACACTAAAGTTATCTTAAATTAGTATAGATTCCAAAAACTCTCCGCATTTGAGGACCACTTGAATTAGGTTACAGGACAGCTAATTTTCAAACATTAACTGGGAGGAATAACTGGGAGGGGAAAATATTCTTAAAATAAATAAATTTGATACTTCCCCTTACCCCCATCACACAAATAAGGTCCCACCACCACATTTTAAAATAATTTTATTATTTCTCAGAAGACTTACAATTTGGAGCTCTCCCAAAATTAAACTCTCCCTACTTCCATGAAACTAAGACTGTTTCCTTTCTGGGCAAACGGAGTGTATATGGAAAATAGAGAAAACCGAGAAGGAGAATCAATTGCGTGTGACATGAAAAGTCAAGGAGAAGTCAGATAAGTTATAAATTGTAATTGAATCTTTAAGATTTATTATTTTTTGCAATAATTTGTGATATATGAAGTCGAGAGCATTAAAAATTCTTAAACTATTAGTTCTATCCCCAACTAATGTGTTTTATTGGTGATATTTGTGCAAAGAATTTAATAGAAGGTAATGCAAATTAGGAGATTATGTATATTGACCTATAGATTGTATTGTAAAATACTGGGAAAGTAAATATTATTTGGTTTGAAGAACCTGGGGAAGTAAAAGAATTTTTAAAGTGTAGCGCCTATCAGCACTGTTTGAAATTGTGTTAAATAAATAGATTTTATCAGCAGAAATCAGCTAGGTTTTCAAATTTTATTCAACCACTACTCTGGATGATATTTTTCAAAATGAAAGTACACCAGATTGTAGGGCCAATGTTTTAATCACTAGCCTTATGTTACATTTTCATGTGTAAGATATCTGTCGAGGGCCCAGAATAAATTCAAAATGTGATTAATGTGATGGGTTGTTTTGCATACAACTGATAACTGACCTGTAATTCAAACAATCAAGTATTGTGTTTTTACTTGAAACTTTCAAACGAGTATTAGTTCTGTATTTGAGAGGTTTTCCTCGTTTAAATACTATAGTAATACATTTTGATGTGTAAAGATTTTCCTCTCGGGTGTTTTACACACCCTCCACACAGTATCCTTATTGTAAGTTGTGGATAGCCCTGGCATTAAGTAAGATCCATAAACCTATAAAATAAGAATATAGACATGGCCTACCCATTATTTTTAATTTTTGACCAAAAAAACTCGATCTTCTCCACACCAGGTCCTACTAAATAAACTTTCAATTAATAGCTTCAAATGTCATTCAATGTCTCAAATTCTACCCTGTCACGACCTTCGTACTCCCTGTCAGTTGACCTCACCCACGGCCACACACAAACACACACACACACAGAGCTTGTATGCGACGTCACTATATTGAGATCAGCATTTATAGGAATCTAACATTAAATTTTTCACCAAATTACATATTTTAACATTTAATCACTAAACAAAATCCTGTTGGATTTAAAGAGTTATTAAAATATGATATCCTATCATATCAATCAAATAAAATGCATTCGTTGTTACAAAAGTTGCGAATAAATTATAACTTGAAAATTAAGATAATATTTCGGAACAATTTACAGTAGTCTCCATGGTATACGCACATAAGGGAAGTATATTGTAACTTTCATAAATCCAGCTTAATATCTTGACCATTATTTACATAACATTTCAAATTGCCCTGAAACTAAGTAGATTTCCCGCGTTAATGACATGGCGTGCTTGATAGGAAAGGAGGCAATAATAGGGGAGGGGAAGTACACAGGTGCTAGAGCCAAGGGAATCAATGAAGTCGGGGAGAGAACGAATTGTTATGGCGAGGGGGAGGGAGAGAAGGTGGCGGTGTAAAGGAGTAATGTAATAAGTGAATGTTGGTGGGTTGGACAGAAGGGGGGAGAGGGGGGAGGGTAGAATCGGCCAGTAAGCTAGCTCAATATTTACCCCGCGAAGTTAATGGCGCAACAAAAATTTGTAGTGTCCAATGTCTCATTTCCTTATCGATTGCCCATAATTCACGTAGGTCATGTTTATCTATCTACAAGATATGGAGGGCAAAACCGAAAAACAAGAGGTTCAATAATTATTCTTGCGATATTAGAACAACAATTTACGGTCCTTCTCGTTACACAAGATGGTCCGCTTTCTAAAGTGATGCCTCAGAGCCCCCCTGAGATAATTTTGTGGTAAATTGAGGGGGGGTATAGGGGTGTCAAAATTTACAGAGCTTCCTTCCGAAAAGGAACTGTCGCTTCCTCGAAACTGATAAACAAAGACAAAACAAAACCCACTTCCATTTTATCGATTATCTCTACAACAGAAAGGTTAAGGACATCCATTAAGGGTGCTACTTTTCTGACAGTAAACACTCTCACATTTACTTTGCTTTTTCTTAAAACAACGAAAATAAATACTTAAATGACTTGGAAAATTTCTGTTGAGACCCTAAAATCAAATATCTCAATTTTTAGGAGAGATACATCTAGTTTCTTATATACTCACGAACTTAACCACAAAATCACGGTAATTGGCATAAAATGTCGTTGAAAATGAGCTATTTTACACTTTCATATACATTATAATAAATTTAAGTAGAGTTGAATGGGAATGGACACATAATATCTAGCTATTTGAAACTCAAATTACACAAAATAGTGCGGGAAAATTATTATAGATACACGTGTTTTTCTTCTTGAATCTAGTTTTAGAGAAAATATTTATATACAAGAAGTTGTCTTCAGAGGAACGTGGAGTTTTTCCTAACATTTCTTTCTGAGCTGCCAAGAATTAGTACTCAGTTTAGTGCTGTGTTAAAGATGGGTTCTCGGCGCAACTTTAACTAGAGTAATAAATACATTATAAAATCAAGACTAATATATATTATTGATTGAACGTAGTGAGGTCCTGTTTTAACTTTATCATGTGTCTTTTTATCTGTCTAGATGTTTGTTCAGTGCAAACTATCAAATTCAAATTAATTTAGAACTGCTTCTGTGGCCGCATGTTCTATAGCGTCACTCTCTTGTTAGTTTAGACTGACGATGACAGGGATATCGGGGTTTGAATCCCGGTTGGGTGTACTGAGGTTTTTTAAATGTTGTTTTACTCTCCATCCACGCATATAAGGTAACTCTTCCTCTAAATTCAACAAACCCAATCCCTAACTAATTAGTTAAATTAGTATGTATGTGTATAAACAGAACAGATAAGAAGACCAGGGGTGTATAACGTATGTATATTTTTTTAATGTTCACGTTTATTACAAAACTAACGTCTTAAATCTTATGAATCAATACGGACGGAAGATCGTCAGCGACATATACTTTAACTCAGCGAGCAGAACTTCCAATAATATATTTAAGCTAAAACAAACGACTGTAGCTTCTTCTAAACGTTCGAATACATTTCGTATTATTTATATAATTTCCTTTCGTATAAATTGAACGGGTATATAGACGTGGTGATAATAATAATAATAATATACCATTTTCACTTTAATAATTGGTTTAAACTATTTTTAATAGTCTTATATCATAACCAAAGTAAAATATGAGTAAGACCTTCGCTCTATTTTAATATAAAATATTTGTAATGTCAATTTATCTCTTTACATCTGTTAATTTTCACGGGGGTACCAAACTGTAAGATTGTAAGACCAATAGAGATTAGACGGAAGTAATACCGTGGTCTAATCTGTGCTGGTATGTATGATCTTTAGTTCCAGTGATCAGATTGTAGGTAGTAAGATGGTAGTCAGATGGTAGTCAGATGGTAATAAGATGGTAGTCAGATGGTAGACTAGGCTGGCTAAGTGTGTCCCGACTTGTGTTCATTTGAGTAACTGTAGGTATTAAATGTTTGTTTAAGAGTGTTCGTGTGTAACAACAATTTCAGCAATATTTTCTGATAAGTAGCAGGAATTTTGATTTTAGAGTTGTCTGTTATTTTCACTAATATCAAAATGAATAAATGCATGTATTGAACTATGGCAGAGAAGTAGACTGTTATCAATAATGAGAACTTATAAACCTTGGTGCTGGAGCAAGTTCAGGAGGTCTTACAAATAAATGTATTATTTATCTTCTTATCACCAGCACTACGGAGGCCGTTGTACGCTCTGTTGTGGAAGAGGTTAGTTATTATTAGATGTATTATAGGAAAATATATAACATGATACGTGAGAGTGCTACAGCTAAAGAGGATCTGGAACAATACCAAATTAATTAAAAGAAAAATACATGTTCATTACCCTGACTCCTATTTTAATAGTAGATATTATACCAACGCAATCTTGTGAGATTGCACTTTTGGCTGTGAATGATTAAATTTTAATGATACACAGCAAAAAATATTAGGCTCGTATAGTTACCTCGCAGAGTAAAAATATTCCGTTTAGTGATAACACTGAGATTTGCTATAATCAGAGTTTATCATCGTCTGAGTGAAACCCTCCAACCCCACTCAGAAATAATAGTTAAGGAGGTAACAAGAGAGTTTTTATTTAAATAACATAACATATACAACTCGATGAGACGAGTGAGACTGCTCGAAGCTTTAGGTGACATCAGCGTTCACACGAAGCTCAAAATTTATTTGAAATGAACATTACAAAGAAAGGACCTGATTTATTTAGTATACCAAGGTTTATGAACCATATATATAGTTAGACAAAACGACTTTATATAATATGAGAGGTGTAGTGTACAAGTCGGCTTGAAAGAGACAAGTTTCCTGGACTGCCTTGCATCAGTAACAACATCACATAACTAACATATTATAATACTCACAAAAATTCTACTCTCGCCCATAAATGGCGGCTCAAAACCCATAATACAATAAATCCTAAATTGACTTTATCAACTCTCTCTGTTTATTTTTATTAAACCAATCATAATTTAATATACTGGCAAAATCAAACATCCTTAACAGTGGCGGCTCTTAGCTAAAATTATTGGGGTTGCTGCTAATACGGGAAGCAAAACTGTGCATTTTTTTACTTCACAGCCGCAAAGCCATCTTTTCCGTTGGTACCATTCCGAAATAAAGCTATGAATGTATTTCTTGTTGCTTTTGCCTGGCTGAGATATTAGAATATCAGGTGTTGAACGACCTCTTTTCTTAACTGTAACTTTCTCATGGAGAGATAACTGGGAAAACTTAAGCTGTTGAAGTTCACTTACAGTCACAGAACTAATCTCTTGGTGATGCAAGGCCATGGTTCAAGTTTTCTTTGAAATAAAATAACCGAAAAAAAGAATTAAATAGAATATCTGGAAGCAGAATAATAATCTAATTCTACACTCGTCTACACTTTATCACATTCAAGAATATGGTACACGGTTTTTAAGCACAATACACGATGAATAAAAAAATCCTTCCACCATCACGCCAGAGCCGGCACTGCGAGAGCAACAGTGCGCTCTCTACCAGGCAGTTCCACCTTCTTCCACACCCCACTCTTATGTGCGTATGTACACATTAGTCAAATACCACGTCACTGGCACTGTGAAGCGCACAGGTCAATACAAAGTTTTTTGTATCTTTTTAATAAACTGGGGGATGGCTACTGAAGTACTGACATTAAGCTTAAGGAATATATATTGCACTACAAAATAAATTAGGAATTAAAGAAAAAAATCATGATATTAAATGTTATCGATAATATCTAGTGGAAATAGGAGGTGCTGCAGTTCCGCAGTGCCTATACACGAGCCGCCACTGATCCTTAATATGAATAACTAATTAAGGATACACTTTAAAAATATATAACACCAATCTAAGTGCTCTTATTGGCAGTTCATCCAGGAAGTGTTGCTGATCCAGATTTACACCAGCACCCACATCTCCTTCTTCCAAACGTTCGTTCCGTACCACACGCCACGTGGCCCTTGCAGCAACTTTGGCCGACTCCACTTCCAATGCTCTGGCCAAGGCCTCTCGCATAGTTCGAAGACCTGCAACTCTGACCATCTGTTTAACGTACCAATGGCAATTACGTCACGTGTATCAGCAGGACTACCTTCAAGGGCCAGCTGTGACAATCTTTCAACATCAGCTGCCAGTTCCGCCAGGGACTCGTTGGGCCTTTGAACTCAGTTTTTCAATTGGGCATGGTAAAGATGCCGAAGGTGTTTGTCACCAATACGTAGCTCAAGTGCTGACGTCAAGGTATCGTAGTCCAATCGGGTGGGCACAGAGATGTTTTGTAACACCGCCAAAGCATTGCTGACAAATACTCGGCTTTTTGTGTCATCTTCCAGCCATTGATTTTGGCCACAATTTCAAATTGATTCGATACTCACGCCAGGTACCTTGTCCATCATATGGAGATGGTTAAACAACAGATAGGAGATCCTTCCAAGGCACTAAGCTCGGAACTGCGTGGAAGTTGAATGACATTATCCTCACTTGTAGTTGACAAGCTGATTAAACGTTGATTCATTTCTCCTCGTAGTCATCAAAATCTAGTTTCCATTTCGTTCTTTGTGGTGTCCATCTCTCTCTGCAATGACGTAAATTTACCCTCAATATTTGAAATCTCTGTTTTTAATTCTTCTCTCATTTCGTTCAACGATGTCATATGTTCCACCATCTTGCTTTCTAGGGATGTCATCTGCTCCGTCATATTGTTGTTCAATGACGTAGTTTGTGACGCTATTTGGTCCAGCCTGTTATTGTTCTGTTCTGCCATGGCTTGAATAAGAGCTGTTAAACCCTGGATATCCGCGGCCATATTTCTCGTTGTCATCAAGCAGACACACCTTCAATATCCCACTTCCGACACCAATGTAACGTGGGGCGCGCCTGACTTGGGAAGGTCACAGGCCGTTCACACGTGAACGTGTGAACCACGAGTTCTTTTAGAGATATTGGGGTATGCTGCTGACCAAACACAAATGAAAATGCCCACGGAATATTCAAGGTTTTGATTACTAAAATTAACACATACACACACTTATTAACTATATATCTAAATTAATTATAAATAAACAAGTAATAAAATAAAATAAAAAGAGCATTAATAAAGTCTGTAACTTAATAAACAAATAGAGCACACAGATGTGTGTAAATTGAATAAACAAATTAACAACTATAAAACACCTAATAACTATTCAAATATTTAAAAACAGTCACAAAAATGTTCATTATCACATTATTCCACAATAACAACAATTGTCACTTGTCCCACACACCATACATGGCAGTGATCCGCTATATACAAATGCCGGACTCGCTGACCACCCGCGGACGCACCGACCTGCTCGCTGGTCACTCTGGCTCGCACAATTGACACGCCGGTCCACACAANCCGCACCCTATCGGCCCCCTAATCCCCCAGTAAAGCAAGAAGGTCACTGCCTACCTGCTAGACAAGGAGGGAGACAGAGAGAACAAGGAGTACAGCCAGGGTAAACAATGAGAGCACGCTGGTCCCTCTGTTAAACACTAATATTGCTACAATATTTAATATTTCACAATCTCAATTGGTAAATGTAACCTTACGCATTAAATTAACTCGCAACTAAAGGGAATGTTATTTGCTCACAGCCGTGGAAAGTTTAAATACCCAAGTACGGTTGAATATTTTGGCTTCCACCCTCTTTTTCAAACACGTATAAGTGTAGCCCACTATTTCACTCTCTATATAAAATACACTATTTTAAAAGTAGGTCCAATAACGTATCAATTGGGTGGACGTTAAGTCTGTGACCGTACTGAAAGGATCCAAGTATTTGATCCTAAACAATGTTATTAAAGGAGTTATACCTAAAAAAAAAACTATTCACTATGGTGTCTAACGATGCGTTCGTTGGTAGTTTGGACATGAATGCGTTTCAACCCATTCATAGAAACCTAGATTGAGTAGTCCTATATGTAAACGGGATCCAAAAACATTGCCCCATTTTGATAAAGTATGACAATGTCAGCAATTCCACCCTTGCATATGACACATTGTTTTTGGTACTGGGTATACACCACCAAAACATCGGACATTTAATCACGTGAGACATCTTCAATAAAGGTTAATTTAAGCTGCCGTTCGACTTAACTCCTTACAGTGTAGCACAGGATTCGCGCACTAGCTTTCAGACAAAGGGAAACTTGAGATTTGAGTACCAGTTTAAGACAGACCTTGAAACCGCCATACCCTTTGTTCTACTCACAATATTAGTGGATGGTTATGATATATTCTAATCGGGAAGGGAAAATTAAGTAATTAGCACTTTGAACTCGCCTAAATAAGACACTCTAATGCAGGGAAAAGTTTAATTCTATAAAGGGAAATTTCATTTGGACAAATTACAGCAATTTAACACTCGTCCCGCATTATTTGTGGTCAATCCAAACCCTTATATTAAACCTCGATCCCATTGGTTGTTTTCTATATGTTTCCCAATTTAATGAGTATTTTGATAGATATGCAAGACGACAGAGCCAAGTGATGTCTAGACTCATGAATAAACACTTGAGACGATGGGCGAACAGTAAAAAACGACTCCAAGCCATAGCATTTGTTGGAAGCGGCCACTATTGCTTTCTGTTTGCCATTGCTGAGGCCACTGGCTGGAGCTTGAGGAGATTAACATATATTCCATTCACCGTAGGAATTACTCTTTGAAAGGTCTTTTTTCCTACCAATATCCTACTATATAGTAGATTTATGGTAGGGATAAAGGCCTTTCAGAAGTCAATTCCTACGGTGAATGGAATATACCTGTTCTCCTTCACCAACTTGTGCAAGAACGACTGACTGGATGTCACGTTGTTCAAACGTTACTTTGGCAACTGTCCAAGGTGTACGACTGGGGTGTCCAGACGTGTATTCTATTATTAGATATAAAAGATATACTCGAATTGTATTTACTCATGTGTAGTCAATTATTGGATAGATGAACATCATCATGTTGACAATCTTTATTATTTTATTTATTGTCAACTCAAAAAAGAAGTGGGTGGTCACCGAGCTAGCAATAATTTTCATCGACGAAAAACAATCCTTGTTCTATCCACTCAATAAAACAACCAGGTTGTGCTACTCTAAATTGTGTCCAATTCTAAAACAGATTTAGATAGAGATCTCGTACCTTACGCATATAATAATAAAAAAGGCAATTTCTTGTCCCGTCTTACAGGGCGAAAATTCATCCCTCTTCGTGAGAACTATAAATGGCCCTTTGTAGATTTCATCCACCCCAATTGTTGGGGATGTACCACTCCTTGTCACGACATATCACCGTGATTGTTAAAATTTGCAAAAGCCTTGGCACGATTCGTCTAATGTCACAGCGTAAAGAAATTGTATAATTTTTTTACAATCAGAGACGATGACAATAGTTTTATTTGTGACGACTGTTAATTAAAGGTCATCAGTCCAGACGCACACAGTGATGAAGAAAGTGACGTGGAGCTTTAAGGTGTTGGAGGAACATATTTCGTCCTTCTCCAAATATTGATCCGAGGATTCACAACCGTCATTGAGGATCAAGTCTTTCTACCTAAACGACAAAGAGAACAAACACGTAGTGGTAAGCCTTTTTCATAACCACCACTTTTACACTCACATTATGTTTTCGTCAAATTCTTAGCGTCTAATACTCACGGTTCCACGATGGAACTTTTTCATCAAGGAAATGCCTTTTTGGTCCGACTGTGTGGAGAACTGTTGTAAACGTGCTATGTAATATATCTCAACTATTTTAATGTATTGGTATTCATAGACAATGTCCTGACCTCCAAATCGTTTGTCGACTGCTCTGATCCAATCCAATATTTTGACTATCTTTTGTTGTTTGACGATATTTGTATTTTTATGTATGAAAATAATAAGTTGTGAAAAATATGTTATTTATTTTAATAATAGTAAAATGTTAAAAAAATATTTATGTTTTATTTCTCATAATATTTCCCTCCTGTTTAAATGATATATTTGTAATAAGAGTAATATAACATATATTTAAATAACATAGAGGTTTTACCAATATAGAGTCTATCTAAATATGACGTCATTAATAAATATAGCAATGAGATTATTGGTGGATATGGATTTTTGTGTGTGGTACAACATTAATCGACGTCAGAATCAAACTTCACATATTACTACGTAACACTCTTATAACAAACAAAATAATAAACAATGAAGTCATAAATAAACTAAACAACCATATTATATGTGGATATGTTGTTTTTTGCGTGGTTTAGAATGAATATAATAATATTAATTCGAATCTGATTTATTCACGTCATGTTCTTAGGACGTCACATATTTATGACAAATTAAATACTTAACAATATTTTAGTGGAAATGTACCCACATCAGTCAAGGATGAATTTAATAGCTCATTCAAAAATGATTACATTAAATTAATAAACTTTATTATCTTGTGATGTCACTGTCATACGTCACTGACTCCACGTAATAAATCATTTAAATATCGCTGACATAGTTACCCTTACCCTCATATGTCATACTTTTTTCGCGTCACAGATTTTTTTGAATTTATTCAAATTTGATTTTTTTAAATTAATAAACGTCATTCTCTTGTGACTTCACTGCCATACGTTACATACTCTGCGTAGTAAATTATTTAAATACCCTTAACTTAGTTAACAACTACCCTCAAACGTCATACTATTTTGACGACACAAAATAATAAAAATGATACGTCAACCTTCAAGTCCACCAATGCGGGTCTACTAATAGTTGATTAAATATTTATGTCCGATAAATCTCGAATAATAAGTAAAGTAAACTCAAGTAAATATAGTCGATGTGTTACAAAAAGTGACGTAGGCTGATAATCTTTTTTATATTTACTATGATGTGGATATTGACTGATAATAAAAAAATATTTCATTATTTATAGCGTCAGACTATGTACAAACACAAAAAAAACCTCTACTACACCTTGCATGCTACAAAATCGTTTATCATAATAATAATAAATATGCCTTTGGGTAGGAAGGATTAGGATCAAAAAGCAATGTATTCATTTATGTTCTCTAAAAACATAAGCATTGTCTTTCATCAATATATTTTTATGAGTCTGTCAAACACATTTTTACATGAAGCTAGTCACTTATTAATTAATTGCAGATGTTCTTAAATGTTTCAAAAAGAAACGAACTGTTCACATTAGAGCTGTAAATTGAATAGCGTTATATAAAACCGTACTCATATTGTTGTTTATTTCTTTCTTCGCTGGAAGTCTTGCTACCAGTCTGGGATGTTTGCATTTTTACACTAATGAGGAGGGTAGAATTTAAGTGGGTGTGTTTCAATATTTGTTTTGAAGAAAATTGATAAACTATTCTAGCGTTAACTCTCAGTACACCTGGTTCGAATAAAATCATAATTTCTTTGTCATAATTACGGATAAAAAAGCAATATTGACACCTTTTTCTACGTGACCATCGTTACAGACAACTGTGGATGTAAGAATAAATCTTTTTAACATACACTTGAGAATTAAATAATAGATTTTTTTAAAGTTTATTTCGAAATTTCCTATGGTACAAGCTATTTTTATAAATTTACATATAAGTTTGTGATTAGCAGGTGCTTACAGCTGCAAATATTACTGATAGGGCAAGGCGTTAGCTTGACTGAGTGGAGAGTTGTTTTACAAAATGCTTAATTTAGGAGTGTTTTTTCCAAAATTTGTTTATCATAGTAATTTTATTTATCTCTCTTTTTTCTAGTAATTATAAAGATTTGAAAAATTAATATATTTAGGGATAATTTAACTATCCATGACGTGCCATTGCTTTTGGAGAACCTAACGCCCGGAGTTTGGCGCTAAAAGAATAATATGGGGACTGGCTCCATTGCATTTTTGCAACACCCTATAATGCTCTAAATATATATAAAATAACATACTTTAATAGAGTATATTATTATTATTATTATTATTATTATTATTGAAACAATATTATTACATACATATTTTAATGATAATGTACTTTTGTGAATTTTATTAAAATTAAGAAAACTACAATAGTTAAACCGTTACAAAAAATAGCTTACTATTAGAAAATATATATGACATGATATTAAAAGGCATTATTAATATTTGGTATTTTACTGCAACACAAGATTATTGAGTACTTACTTCTACATTATTATCATTTTATTTTATTACTAAAGCTCATTCACTCATTCTTTCTTGATCAATCGCTGTGCTGAAGTTTTATTTAAATTTATTTAGAAGGAATACTTTTATTCTTGTAGTTCCTTCCTTAAAGTCGTATTTTTATGTATAATAGTGACAGCACGTAAATACCAACTAAAATAAACTAAAGCAACCTGATATAACCTTCAGACACGTGGTATAACTTTTACGAACTATGAAATGTAAACATACGGTGACAAAGAGCCAGACGTATTGCATCACCACTGGCACCGTTGTATGTTCACAATATTCCTGCAGGGGGCTAGTTAAAACTCATGTGTCTCAAAAATCAATCTTTCTTTGAATGTTTGATGACATCATACTAAGCAGCAAGAACTAATGGTGGAATACTTTAAAAGTATCCGAACTTATCACCTTTAATTAAAAAAATTAAACTGTTAAGAAAATACAACATCACCAGTCACAGAAGAATAGCTAAATTTACGATCCCTATGTATTTACCCAAAGACTTTACGACAAGTTTGTTAAATTATACTAAAACAGTTATATTTTCTTTTTGGGGGAAATATTAAAGAATGTTTGAATACAGAATTACTTATAATCTCACTATTCAGAAAATTGTTGTTTTCTATTACGCTCTTAGAACTTAACAACTTTGATTATTTTTTAATTTATTGTGAATGTTGTACAGAGTGAGCGAGTAGGTTGTGATCATGTTTTTGTTTGCTTGGTATTGTATATAATTCTGAATTGGTTTTGACCTTTCAGATCTTTTGGTTGTTACATATTTATAACATAATAAATAAGTTCTGGTTTAAGAAATTTGAATTTTTGGCATGGAAAAAATTCAGAGAATTAACCATTGACGTTTTTTTGCCATCCTATTTACCAATATGGCCTACCTTAATAAGATCACTTCTGGCTAAATGCTTGGTGTATATTGTAATCAATAGTGCTAAAATAACAAAACTTGAGGAAGTTCTTTTATTGAAATTAGGTATAGTTGTTATTTATTTTAGAGTGAAATTTCTTAATTTTTAAACAAAGTATACGCCTCTATGTTAACACCTATAGATGTAATACAACTCAAAGTCCGTCCATAAATTCGAGTTTTTTTTTCGTTTCTATAAATATTAATTGTTTATTTGGTAACAGTAAACCCAAAATGTATTCTTATGATTGAGATTGGAAATATTTTTTTACTTGTGTGGTTTTATTTGCGTCTTAAGAGGAATCTTACCCGTTATAAATTTATCATGGGCCGAATCAAATTCCAAATGATTAAACATGATAAAATGACCCCCTTTCAAGAAACCCTTTCCCTTTACCTTCTTTGGCTCTCAATAACTCACTTGAAGTATTTTCAGGGATAAGATTTATGATACTTGTTCACACAAAAATTGCAACATGATTTAAATAATAAGCACTTGAGTCATTTTTACACACTAGATAAGGAAACAACTATCATCTTAGTTGAGCCTGAAAGTTACGGTCGCAAAGTAGGGTGGGGGAAAGAGAGAGAAATGAATCGTTTGGATATGGATAGATGAATTAAGGAGTTAAAATTCACTCTTGACAATGCAGATCAGAGCCACATGTTGTGTTTGTAACAACTAAACAAACATATTGGGAGGCGAGGATTTAAATCCCAATTGGATACACTTTACGTGTTTTTCACTAATTGTTTTGAAAGATAATGATATAAATATTAATAATATGTTTTATATTAGGCCTAAAACAGTAATTTTCTCAACCCATCAAATAAATTCATAAATGAAAATATTTCAACTAATTAGTTTTTTAAAGATAAATTTTATTGAAGTTTTTATGGCTTAAAAAATATAAAATAGTTAAAGCTAATAATGAAACCCATCTGTAACCACCTTCTCAGAGAAATAATACTCAAGGAGTTACAAGAGAAAAATAGTTTTATTGAAAACCAATAAATTAAATATTTATACAATAACAATATGTATACATAGTAACTAGAACTCGGTCACCTTGTGGCTGCCAGAAGGGATAAGAATAACTTTCTTGCTGAAACGATACAACAATGTACTTCTCACAAGAATGGATTCAAAGTAACCTAAACCTAAACCGTTCTCCCATTTGGTGACAGTAACTTGAAAAATCAAAATATTTCAAACATAGCAGGATAAACTATTAAACTTTAATGACTGTGCTATCTTGTGACAGCAATATTATTTGAACTACACAATAACAAGACATGATCTATTTATAAGAGCCCTGCCATCTAGCAGTAATAATATACACTATGGCAACTTAGTATTTAGGAGATAAAATGCCATAAATTAGAAAATGCCTCAAGACAAAATATACTCAGAAGCATTAAAGTTAGACAATACAATAGTTAATATTTAAATGCGCTTCTTCCCCATAAAAATAAAATGCTACAGTGAAGTAATTAAAATTAAAAAGCACGATAATCATTAAATAAGGAAGTGCCCTCTTCATAACAAGTATGTAAATGTATTTATGTACCATACTAATAGATTAAGCACTATAACTTCTCATAAAAAAATGTAAGCTTTTATGATATAATAATATAATAATAATAATAATAAATATTCCCACAGTGAGTAAGGGAAAAAGGGGAAAGGTGAGTGGAAGGGATGAGAACGGACAGCGCGGGGAAATTCTCTGGCATTCTGTGAAGTAGTAGATTGTGCCAGAACAGTATAGGCGGAGGTAATAATAACTAGGCACGCCAAGCCACCTTCACTTGTTTTCCCTGGGCTTGGCTTTTCTATTGTGCAGAGGTTCGAATCACACCTCCGTTCAGTCTGTGAAGTAGTGTGTTTGAGAGAGGAGGTCAATGCAATGAACGTAGGCGAAAGAGTCCAACGGGTCAGAGCCTGAGTATTATGCCATTTGATTTGAGCTGTTACTTGTAACTTGCTACATCAGCCCCCTAAGAAAAGGAGGAGTAACATCCTCATCTTAGTGGGAACGATAAGAAGACACTACCCCCACCATCCGCAGCCAGCATCAAAGTGGAGAAAACTTGTCCAAAGGTCCTTTTATTGTGACCTCCATGAGGAGCCCATCGATCAATCAAGCGGCAATACCAGTAGTTGTTCGTTTACCCTAGAAAGATATCTTGCTGGAGCAGTGCTGCCCTGTCACATGACACTCCTGCTATCTCTTTGCCACCTGATCCCCTGAGGTCAAATCCCGTTGCTTCCAAAAGATTAGATCCACTTGCCCAGTCGGCATCTGACTTCCTTCCTAGAGCCACGGGACTGATCAGATCTTAGTCTCCAGACACAGAAAGAGAGGGAGGTGAGAGGGAGCCAACAGGAAGAGGAAGGCTTCTCTGATAACCAAATCAGCAAGTATGAATCTTAACCAACAATACCAATATTCATAAATAGCCTTGCTTGACATCTTATTAATAGAGTCCAACCAGGTTCACCCAACCTATGAGGAACTTCGGTAAACTCGGTAACATAGCTCTTGGGGATTGCCATCCAACAGATATCGCCTAAGGGTGAAGTCTTCTTTGAGGAAGTACATGGCTCATGGTGTCCTTTAGCTGGACTGACGCAAAGGCGCGCACTTAATTTTTCCCGGAAGCACAAGTCCCAGGTGTAATAGTTTAACTTTATAATTTTAATCATCACATTTTCACTTGCATTGAATTGGAAATATGGGCCTCCTATTCCAATTAATTATATTATAAGAGCACAGAATAAATTTAATACCTAAAAAATGACACTTAAATAACCAATACCTACGCACTAAAAATAAAAATCATTACACTGACTCATTGTACCACTGCTTTGAGGTGACTGACATGAGCCCTACGAGTTAAATACGGATCTGCTATCTCTCTTAGCAGCACAGAGACGGGTGTTAAGATTCTGTCGATAGACTATATGGCCCACTCCACTTGTACGTCAGCTTAGCCAACAACTTTTCTACCACCGAGCTCTGGGGGTAGCTCTTGCAAAAAAACACTGCCCCCAACTTTAAATGAAACGGGAATTCGTCCCTGATTATAAACGGAAGCCACATTCTTTGAAAACTCTGCCGGTTCTCAAAGGCACGTTCACACTTCTCCTCAAATGGGTGGTCAACAGTCTCGTTCTAAAGAGGTTCAACCTCCCAAATAGTAAGGAGAGGATGGTTCATATTCCTGTTTAGGAAAATCGTAGCTGGGGTTGCTTTAACAGACTCATGTAATGTGGAATTGAACTCTACTTTCAAGAAGTATAGGTGTGTATCCCAGCGGGAGTGGTAATGGTAGGTGGAAGATGGTTAACGCTACGTTCAAATTGTGGTTGAAACATTCCCCGTGATTCAGAGAAGGATTGTATGTACTTTTAGTCTCGTGCCTGATATCCCACGAAAAACACATATCCTGAAACGCCTTAGACCTGAAACACGGTCCGTTATCAATCACTATATTTATTGAGGTCCCTATTAATGCCCAAACTTACCTAGAAAAGGCATTCACCCTCGTCATAGCCTTCACGTTCCTGAGAGGGATCAGCACCACGAGTTTAGAAAACGCATCCATGCTAATTAAAAGTGAAGTGTTTCCTAAGGAAGGGCGATTGAGAGGCCTTACAATGTCAACAAAAATCTTTTCCTGAGGACGTGTGGCAATGTCAGCAGAATGGAACCCAACCTGGGAGTTTTGGGAGGGTTTGGCTTTTTGACACGGCTCGCACCTACGCACCCAATCTCTAACGTCTCCAGATAAATGTTGTCAGAACAATTCCTTAGAGACCTGTCGCACAGTGTTGAGAATACCACTATGGCCACCAAACACGGAGCTATGAAGATATTTGAGAAGCATGGGCATAAGCTTCTCAGAATTGTAATATCTAGTTTTGCCACTTTTAGTGGATACCAATAGTGCTTTGTGTATGTTTTAGTTCCCCACGATTTCTCCAGCTCTAATCCTCCCGATTACTTGTCTATAAAAATTATCCTCAGATTGGTGACAATCAATAGAGATAAACGATCTGGGGATGGTATGTATGAAACAAAAGGGTTGGATTCAGGGTCTTCCCTAATAAGATCAAGATCCTTGGACATGTATGATAACGCATCTGCTTCCACATTCATTTTCCCAGCAATATGATGGTTAGTGAAATTGTACCTATAGATTCTCCATATATTAGCACCCTAACTTCCCTATTTTTTGGGTAGTGATTCCACATTCTGGTCAGCACAGTGCTATCAGTGAACAGGTCAAACTTCCTAAGTTCAAGATAGTCAGAGAACTTCGCAACAGCAAATACACACTCAATACATTACTTTTAATAATTACTATAATTTTTCTTCGCCGCATTTAAGGTACTACTGGCAAATACTACAGGTCTACTACTCTTGGGAGTTTTCTGAATGAGAACCGCACCAAGTGCTACAGAATAAGTGTCTACATGAATTTGAATTGGAAGAGAAAAATCAAGCATGCTTAAAACAGCAGGAGAAACAAAGAGAGTGGTAAAGTCATCATTTTGCTCATGTCCCCATAAAAATGTTGCCCCTTTTTTCTTAAGGCAGTTCAGGGGTCTAGCAAATTCCGAGAACATTGGGATGAATATGGCGTAGTACGCGCACATGCTCAAAAATCGCAACACACTCTTAATGTTTCTGGGGGTTGAAAAGTACAGAATGGTTTGACACGTTCAGGGTCAACAAGAAGATTTCCTTTTGAGATAATGTACCCCAGATACGAGACACATTTTTTTTTGCCAATCGACCTTCTCAGGATTGACAGTGAGCCCTGCTGTGCGCAGTTGACGGTAACTTTGACCTTTGCGAGGAATGATGAAAGCGGAACTTGCATTGAGGGATTTGGATGGACGAATGACCTCTTTATTTTTGAGATCAAAAGTCAAATTCCTGAAAATATCAATTTTAGGAAGCGCACAGGAATACGTACCTGAGCACACAGGATTATCGTCTGCACACTGTTTTCGTATGGCAGAATATTATATACACCCCATCAATTCGTGATACAATCTGATAATTGAATAACAACACAGTTAATAGCCTCACTATCACTATCCACAGAAAACAAACCTAGGGGAATATTACTGACCACAAAATTTACATATTCGCCTGGCTCAAAGTCAAAGGACACTTCCCGCTTACCAAGATTCAATATGTTCTTAGTTTCAAATAATAAATCATTCCCCAAAATTATATTGAACGTAAGGTTCGATGCAACATTAAAAGAACGTTTCGAAGAGAATTGCCCAATTTTAACAGAAAATATGATCCTACAATCTATAGTGGACTTACCACTTTTGTGGTTTTACATGACAGCTAGCAGAAGCTAGCAAATGGTATCAGTTACGCCAACATTGTCTAAAAATAACTTTTGTCACCATATTTGGAAACAATTATTATTTACTAATTACTACTATTATAATTACTAAAAATATTATCAATCACTTTTAACAATACTTCCTCAAAGATTACAGTATAATTTCTCTTTTCATAATCAAATGTAAGAAAAAAAAGTTAGTGATTTCATTTTAGTTTTTCTTTTCATTCTTGTGGCAATTACCGGTTAAATAGAGCGTAAAATTCTACATTTAATGTTATTATATTCAGATATTAATATTTTTATAGCTGCCCTCGTATATCTTTAACATAAATAAATGGTTTGTGGTAATAAAGAGGAAATAACATTCAAAATGTTTGTGAAATAATATAAAGTTTAAATCTTGTAAACAACGAGTATTAACACAATGGCCGAATCCCTGCCAGAGGGCCTCTTTCTATTCTACGTCAACAACTGGCTTTTACCCAGTGGCCATGTTTGTTTACAAGATTTAAGGCCACTTTTAACGTTCTCTTGCTTTTAATAATTAATTTTAATTAAACAGCAAAAGAAAACTTCAATATTAAGCTACGAACTAAACGGTTATTCTCATAACCAAAATATTACACTTTTAAAATACAGTATAACATTGAATTATCGTATAAAATAAAGTTATTAAAACCACGTGCGTCAATCAACAAGTTGAACAAAATACTTTATATAGTTTAGTACTATTTATTGGTATTTATGCGTGTCTATGCTACCCGTTAATAATTTTATTACTAATTTGAATAGTACAGTGTCTTTTTTGAACATTAATTTGGCTAGTTAGTAATCTGTGTGTTCTTTTGTGAATATTATTTCGTTGTGTGAGCGTGTTATCCTCAGAAAATAAACGGATTTTTTGGTGATCTTTGAATAATTATTTATCTAATATAACATTAAAGCGTGTGATAAAATAAAATAGCGAGTGTTTCTCAGTGATCTATATACTTTATTCGAAAATTTAAGTCTATCAAGACTATAAAATAAATCTTTTAACCCCAAGATGGTGTTGTGTTGCCCTCTAGGCCAAACCTCGAGTTTTAAAATTTTTATATTCCAAAAAAATCTGTGAAGTGTAATAAAAATTACTTTCGAGTCTTTATCTAGTGTTTATTAAATAAATACCAGACTAAGACTTCAAGTTATAAGTTATTGTATTTTTATTAGAAACTTTGTTACAACTGTTTAAGAGGAGTGAATCTAAAATAGATTTTTGTTAGTTAGGATAGCTTTTGATTTGTCATTGTTATTTATTTTATAGGCCTAAACATATTTTCTAGGATATTGATTGATATTGATATATTGTTAAAACTGTTTAAGAGGAGTGAATATGAAATAGATTTTTGTTAATTAGGATAGTTTTTGATTTGTCATTGACATTTATTTTATAGGCCTAAACATATTTTCTAGGATATTGATTTTTGTTTGTTAAATTATTTAAAGTCATTATAAATAGGCCTACATATTAAAACAATATAATATAACAGATTGTAAAGGAGAGCACAAGCCTGAGGTTGTGTAAAACTTTGGTTAAGTTATTAATCTGTCGTTTTGGCAAGACAATTCAACATTTACTTGTAAGAGGCGGTCGACGAATGATGGCAAAAGCTTTATAGTTTTGCATGCTGGTTCAAGAAAGGGCTTTGTGGAAGGTGCTGAATTATTATTTGCATCAAAGAAGACCACAGGAGATTATCACGGGGAAATGAACGGGGAAAATTTCGAAACCTGGATGAAAAACCAGCTACTGATTAGCCTCGAGGAACCTTCCATTATTTTTCTTAACAATGCTCCATATCATTCTGTACAGGTTAGTGAAAACCTCATACAAGCTTACACAACGCACACACATTAAAGGCATTTTCACTCCAAAAAGTGTTTAAACACTTTCACAACTGTAATTTCCACATTTTAAAAATCAATCTTATTATCTAAGCTAATTTGTAAAATAGATTTATACACTAAAGTCTTTAAGTATCTCTATATCAAGGATGTCTAGTCACAACACCAAAACTTTCTTTTTGTCCTTAATTGGTTTTATCCAAGTTTTGTAAATAAAATTTTAATATTATATGTGAATTTTAGACTTGTCAAGCCATGTTTTAATTCAGTTGATGTTAATCACTTTATTGTAGATTTTTTTTTATATTTTGAAGCTCATTAAAAGCAAAGCAAAATAAAATCAATTTTTTTTAAATATTAAAAGTCAAATAATCCATATAACTATTTATGAGTTTTCTATCTAAGTTTTAACTTTATTACCACTCCTTACTTTAAACTACTTTAGAATGTTTTCTGATTATTATTATTATTATTATTATACCACCGTCTTTATACCCATTTGGGTTATACGCACTTACACTAATGTGTAACGGTAGGATAATTGTGAAATGAAATGGAGGACCTACAGTTTAACATGGGATCCAAACCACGGTGGAAGCCTGGCATTCCTCACATTCACAAGTTGTGATTAATACACATCTTGTCAGAGATCAAGAAAGGGTTTGGAAATCAAATAAATTTGTGCCGGGACTGAGGAATGAACCCCGGACCCTCAGTACAGAAGTCTGACACCTTACCCCTAGACCACCAGGTCACCAACATGTTGTAATACTCTTAAAAATGTTTGACTTTTTTTCCTATTTGTAGTTATTGATATTCAGATTTTTCACATTTATTAATGTTGTTAATAATACTAATATTAACAAAAAAAAAATGGATTTTTTTTATAATTTTCTTTAAGATAATTGGAATTTTTTTATTAAAACTTTATTTATTACAATAAAAACAGATATGGGATTAAATGCTATTTTTAAAAAAAAATATTATATTCTTGAAAAAATTAATAATACTAGGCCATCAACATATCAAGGTCAACAATATATAGAAAATAAATAAAACAGTCATATAGGTTTCTTGTATAAACTTAAAATTTGACTCTCAGAAGTGACAGCTGCTAAACACATGGTTTTGCATATCATATGGTCCGGCGTAGGGATACATAATTTGGTCTGGTGACTTTTCAGAGCTGTCAGATGTCAGCTGTGAGCTGTCAGTCAGCACCAAAGAAGTGGTATGAGCACTGTACCAACAAATATTGCCCATTTGCCACGGAATTTTTCATAGGAGCAATAGATTCATAAACTATATTAAATGTAACCCTTATGTTGCCAACAAACTTATTACAAACCAATTAATGTCTAGCCACAGTATCAAATAGAGCAAAACACTCCATTTACCCAATACAGATAGACACAAAGGGACTCAAAATACGTGACTTAGAACATATGGGCGCAACCGCGCCACGACCTCGAGCGCGCCTTAGAGGTTTCATTTTCTACAATTCCTCTGAACACGCTCCAATTTGTTACAGCAGTAACACCTAACTCTTGATAGATCACTGGGTGCTCGGTTCCTGGGATTAGAACCCATGGGGTTGTTTCCACCCACAGTCATATTCCGGCTAAGAAGAGGTGGCGAGGGACCAAAATATAGTGCAGTATTCGCTGGTCCGGGATTTGAAGCCATCCGCACGCGATTTTCCACAACGGGTGCATGCGCGTGAAGGTACTCCTTTTCAGAGAGAAGGGTCACCTCAATAATTTATTTTTTCTATTTCAAGTTATTTATATATAAGCTTGAATATTTAATTTTAAATTTTTACAAACGCTTAACTAGCTTAATTACAAGGTACACTCAATATCAACACGCTAGGATGTTATTTTTATTACTCAGTTTATGGGGAAGGTTTTCCAACTTTCCTCGTTACTATTGAGATACTAAATAACATATTGTAAAGTTGTAGTATTATTAAACATAAACATATTTTGGCATATATTTTTATAGAACTGATTGTTTCTAAGCAATAATTATATATATACTTTTTTATTCAGGTTTTTTAAAATATTTGATTCTTATGCTTTTTAGTAGACAGAGATGTTTCTATTTTCTCAATTATTTCTGTAACAATGTTCTTAGTTTCTAGTGCACTAGAGTAGGTAAGTAACAATGTATATTATTTCAATTATAACCTCTAATGTAATTTTTCTACATCCATGTATAGACCTATTATTTCATTTCACAAATACGGTGAGGTTTTAGTAACCGTCTATTTTAAAATACAATCGAGAAAAGGTCTTTGTGGTTCGCCGTACCATTTATTTATATATTTCGAGATGTGATAGATCTTAACGTTGCATGTGCCACTGAACACTAAAATGATGGTTTTCAATTCTGTTGTCCTAAGTTTTATGATTTTTGGTCCATCAGTCCCCCTGTTTGTATGTAGCGCTCCCCATCTATAGCACCATCCTACTGTGCATCCGTCTGCCCTTCTGTTTCTCTGTGTATCTGTATTTGCTTGTCACTTTTTGTAATGTCGGTCTGAAATTAATTATTCAAAGAGATTATATAATCATAATTTGAGTCAAAATTTAATTCTAGATCTAACATAAAGGATAGTTAAACTGATGACCTACTTTAATCAATGGAAATATTTTCTAAAATATCTCTAAAAATTTATCTCAAAATTGATATCATTAAAATATTTTTATGATGATTAACAATGTGTATTTGATTTTTGGACAAAAATACATTAATGCTTAGTTAAATTATTACTTAATTAAAAATATAAGAAAATGTAATACCAGCTTTATACTTTTTATGAAAAATGCGTATCTAGGGAGTGTTTATATTATAAATAGCATATTTTAATTATTCATCCGTCCAAATAAAACCTGGGGTTTTCCAAAAATAAAAAGAAGTTAAAAGCATATTTAAAATGATGGTTTTATCAAAAGTCTATAATATAAAATCCATGTCGTGTCCGTCTGTTTTTACTTCCCAGTAAGTTAGAGGATTAAAATTTGGCATGGAATTTCCAGGGAATCCTCGAATGATGTGAATAATCCTAATCTTAAAATATTCAAAACGATGCTGAATCTGTGGCCCCAAAATTCCTCCTTTCTGGACAAAAAATCGAGTTTGTTCTATTGCATGGAAATTAAATTTTCAGGGATTTATAACACAGAAAAACACAACCCTTTTGTAATATTCTTTTGAAATTCCAGTCCATTGAATCTAAAAAAATAACTAAATTGTTTGGACCAATTTCAAAATGGTTATATCTTTTTGAATCTTCGAGAATTTCTATATATTTTATTTAAAAGTTTGGTAAACAATATTTTGCCATTTAAAAAAAAAATAAAACATTGATCCTTGATTGGTACCCAAATGGGAGACCTGGCGGTCTAGGGGTAAGCTGTCAGACTTCTGTGCTGGCGGCCGGGGTTCAATCCTCGGTCCCGGCACAAATTTATCTGATTACCAAACCCTTCCTTCACCTCTGACAAGACATCTTGTGAATGTGAGGAATGCCAGGTCTCCACCGTGGTTCGGATTTCACGTTAAACTGCTGGTCCTTCATTTCATCTCACAATCACCCTACCATTACACATTAGCGTAAGTGCGTATAACCCGAATGGGTAGTAAGACGTGGTGCTAATAATAATAATAATAATAATAATACCAAAATGGAAGATTAGGGAAAGAAGGAGAGGCATATAACTAAAAAAAACTTTACGGAAGGTATAAAACTAAATTTGCCAGGAAGCAATCCAAGTAAATAAATTAATAATTATTGTTTTAAAGATATAATTGAGGGATGGTTAAACTGGAAAAGGGGGATCTCAAATTGCCAAAACTAAAAGAACATACCACTTTTCAGTGTTAAAGAAGATATACGTTTGTCTGGAAAGTGTAAGGATTAGCCAAACCATAAACATGTCTGAACAATACTAATATTAAAAATACGGGCCCTAAAATGGAAAGAAGTTTTCATCAAAATTTCCAAAACTTAATAAACAACATTTGGATTTACTGTACTTTAGAAAATTGAAATATTTCATTAAATATAAGGGTCAAATCCAAGGAACCATAGGAAACATAATATTTGAAATTCAGAATGGTGTTAGGGGACATTTCCAGGGCTAAAAATTTCCAAATCCAAAATTATCAACCACATATCAGTAAGATAATCAATTAAAATTTGGTCAGATGGTAAGGAGACCATTACAAAACCCCAACAATTTGAAATTAGATAGTGGATAGGTGAGTGCGGAAATTGGGAAGTGGGGGATGAAAATAAATGTCCTAAATTATTGAAAAAAAAAAAACCTTTTAGTACGATGTAAAATATAAATTTTGCAGGTAACAAGAAAGATAAAAAGTTTTTTATTTTGATTTTATAATGAAGATTTAAAGTTGAATGAGATCTAGTAGCTTCAAAACATTTTAAGATTATTAAACAAAAAATTAAAAATAAATAGAAAATTTAATACTTTTAAGCCGTAAGCACGACAATCTACATATTGAAAAATAAAAAAAATTCTAAAATTTGAAGTGAAAAAATTGATTCCAAGAAATGGAGGTATCAACATTTTGCAAGCTATGTAAGAAAATATACCTTGGTGAATAATCAAGTGTGATTGATTAATAATTGGTATTTCAAAATTGAAAAACTGGAAATATATGATCTCAAAATTATAATAAATAACCATATCATATAACCAAATCAGTCTCAAAATTTTCAAATAAAAATGTGGGAAACAAATCAGTGTGGGAGAGTTTCAGTAGCTTGAAATTTCTTCATAATTATTAGAAATTTTCATTTTTATTGCGGAAGAAAATATAAATTTAGCCAATTTGTTAAAGGTTCACCCCAGATTACATATCAGTTGAAAGGTTTGTAATAAAAAAATACGAGTCCTTAAAATGGATTAAAAGTGTATGAGGGGTAGCGTCAAACCTGCTAAGCTAATATAAGCAAAAACTTTGATATCGTAAACAATTTGAATTTTGTAGAGACAGATGAAAAACCTAAAATTAAAAAAAAAGCCAAAAAGTAAAGATTATCTTAAAGGGTATACATAGCGCTGATATTATGTATCTAAATATTTAAGTATAAGCCGCCTATACAGAAGTAACATAATTAAGATAATAAACAACTTTTGCTGGCAGAGCTTGGTGATACCAGGAAACCAGGATGCTCCTTGAGAAACTATGATACTAAATTAGTCCGCGTATCTCAAATATTAATCTATTATTTTATTTGATTATTTTGTTGTCATCTTAAGTGAATAATGTGGTTTTTGAATTATTTCAAGTGAGCACAATCTCCCTGGAGAAGACAGGCTTAAATATTTAAATAATACATGGGATGTATGTACTGTAAAATAATTATGTTAAAATAATTTAATTTTCTTAACATCCATTATTAGTTTTCAAAAATGTTTCCAACCTAGCCATATATTAAAAACTAGAATTTAGTGAATTACTTATATAATCACTATATTTTTAACATACAAACAGTGATCACATTTTTTTAAATTTATCAAAGTCGCTATGGGCTGAGGGAAAATTTAAAAAAATCCTTAAGTTTTAGCCAAACATCCTTTTGAAAAATAGTCTATCTTTAAACAAGATTTGAAAGTTTTACCTGAGCTAATTAAAATACCTCTCATATATATTATTTTAAGTTGTTTATTTACTAACAAAATATGGGTTTCGACAAAATTTCCTATTTTCAAATTATCAAAATTAATAAACACACAATTTATCTAATCTAATTTATCAAACCATTAATTATTATCTTGTCGCCTCTTTACATGGTATATTTTGTCGTTTTAATCTTAGTATTTATGTAAATTGTTGGAATAACCAAATACTTTGGCCAAAACGAACAACAAACAACTCGGGCGTTAATATAGCCTATTGACAGGATTGTTATTTTGTTCCACATCTATTTATCATGGAGTTGTTAGTATTCGAAACTGGTATTTTATATTAATAGTCAGTCGTGTAAATGACACTCATGTTTGTTGATGCCACATCGTTATCATTATCTTCACGCTATTTTATTTCTCTCTCATTCCCTCAGTCACTGCTGGTCCAAGTTCCGGTAGGGTCGGGAAAGTTTCCGGTGTTTTGTCGCTCCGGCCGGACGATCACGACGTCACAGTTGGTCGCTTCCTCTCTGCGCATGCACTGCCGACCACATCACTCCAGTTTTATTCCAGGACAACGAGTAGGGGCCTTTACTTCAGTTGTATTAATATGTCTGCCAGGGCGTAGAAAGTTTTTTTGTTATAGTTCATTTTGACGAAATGTGTTAAGATCGTTTATATAATTTTAGCTATGGATGTGTGTATGGGGGGATTGGATTGTGTGTATGTCTTTTTATGAAATATAATTTTACTCTTAGCAACAAAAATAATTTAACCCTTTTCTAGGAACCACCAACGCTTTTAATTCCAAGAAAAGCCCATTATGATTCAATATAATTTGTATGTACTAAAAACTATCTGCTAATTGAATGTTTACAGATAAATAAAATATTAATGAGAGATTATAACAAATCCATATTTTAGGTGAATCTTAAAATAACAATTATGATTTGAAAGAAGGCACATAAATTTACTAGTAAATATAAAACCCCACGACCGCTTTATTAAGTTTTTACATGCACATATTGACCTCCCCTGGTGGGGGTCAATCAATGTTCGTGGAAGTCTGAATCACACCACCTTAACCTATCTACGCTCATATTTGCTCACCCAATATATTTCTACATACGTATGTGAGCACCCTTCCATATAATTACCTCCCCCATTAGTTAAAATAAACGTGAAGTCCGGACGGGTATTCATACGTTACGTTCCCTCCACTAAGTTATCGAAGGCTATTTTAACACTTAAAGGACTTGTTAAAATAAATTAAACAAAGTTGAAATATGACACTTGGCCTCTAAACCAGAACATTTGGCTTATCTTGGGACTGAAATATTCAGGTTGGGTCTCATATGCAAGGTAGAGTTGGGAGAAGGGAAATATTCCGTTTTGAAAAAATTTCCCAATTTCCCAAATAATTTCAACTGATTAAATGGAACTATAATGTAATAGTTTATACTTAGTATCTATTTCTTTCAAGGGCGTTAGCACCATAAATATCATCAAACAAGCTTCAGTGGCCACATGGTCTAGCACACTAATCTTGTAATAAAATAGACTTTCGATGATAAGGAGATCAGTGTTCGATCCCAGTCGGGTGAACTGAGGTTGGTTTTCATAAATAGTTTTTCACTATTAGGGGTGAAATTTCTCTAAATTCAACCTTCCTCATTCCTAACAAATTAACATAACTAGTACATAGGTGTATTAACCGAACGGATAGTTAGAAGTGGTGCTAAGAAAAAGTAGTAAAGAAACTAATGAATGCGAGCCTTTGTAGACCCGCTATGTTCATATATCCTACTTCAATTTTTTTTATCATCAATAAGTTTACTAAAATAATTTTAAGGTCGGCCTCACATTTGTCTCCACCCTATCCTCCATGCTTCCTAACTACCTCTGCCAATACCCCACACCCCTGACCCCTTCTTGTTACCCTCTAGTCTCTTAACACACTATATCATGAAGTATAATGACTCTAGGTGCCATCTCTACAATTTAACCCTCCACGACAAGCCACCTCAGCGGAAAAATTTCTGATTCAAAATTTCCCGAAAGGTTCTCATCTGTAGCTCAGGGTCATTCATCACTATCTTTTTAAGGCAGAATCTGTGATGATAATATGGATTCACCTAATCCTAGAGTCTAAGAAAAATTTCGTATTATTAAACCTATCTAATTCTTAATGATCTACACTCTTTCAACCTTCACGTATCCAGTTTTAAGTAAAAATCTGCAGCTATCATTTTTTATGGATAATATAAATTGTCATATTATTACTAGCTCCGAGTATTACTACCCATTCGGGTTGTATGCACTTATGCTAATGTGTAATGTTAGGGTGATTGTGATATTAAATGGAGGACCTACAGTTTAATGTGAGATCCTAACCACGATGGAGGCTTGGTATTCAATACATTCACAAGTTGTGATTAATGCACGTCTTGTCAGAGGTGAAGGAAGGGTTTGGCATTCAGATAAATCTGTATCGGGAACAAGGATTGAACCCCAGACCTCCAGCACAGAAGTCCTACACCCTTCCCCTAGACCTCCAGGTCACCCATTAATAGTAATAACATAATAGAAGCAGGCGAAGCTTCGTAAATATTGAATATCGAGTCTCTTTCGCCTATACACTACAATAACCTTCTCTTCTTCAAAACCTTTTAAAGAAAAAAGAAATCTTTGTTACGGTAAAAACAGATTTTAGTAATATCTCAGTAAATATGATACATTAGAGTGTGGTATCGTCATTTTTAATAGATATCAGATAAAGTTTTAACAATGATTAGAGATTAAATGACATATAAAGTAAACACAGATAAATAAAGATGCAAATTTATAAGCTTTTTGACTACATAATAGATCTTATCTTCAACTATAACTCGCAAGTTTCAAGCTTCGCTTTAAATTTAAAATGATACTTTCGCACACACTTTTATAATAATTACAGTAATATCATTCGAAGATAATATCAATTGTTGGCCACAAATATTTATGTTTGTATGATATAAAGGGTGCTTTCTATGAAAATTAGACTATCATTGACTAACAGATATTGCTATATGGTTCAAGGTCAGCATTATACTTCAGCTAGAGATGAAAATTTTCCACGAAATTTTGAATCGGAAAATGGTCTCCAGTGGCAGCTGGTGGTGGAGGTGTTAAATTGTAGAAGTGGCACCCAGAGCCAATATTATACTTCAAAATATAGTGCGTTAAGAGACGAATGGGTTATAAGAAAGGGGAAGGAGTACTGGCTAAGGGAGGGGTAGATAGGAGGCATGAAGAATAGGGGGTGAGACAAATTTTTGGTCAAACTTAAAATTATTTTATTTAACTTATATATGATAAAAATTGAAGTATGGTTTATGTACCTAACGGTTCTAGAAAGGCTCCCATTAATTTATTTATCTACAACTTTTTTCTATCACCATGCCTTACTACCTATTTAGGTTATACGCCTATGTACTAATTGTGCTGATGTATTAGGGATGATTGAAGTTGAATTTAGAGGAATTGCACCCGCATTTGCGTGAAATTAGAGTGGAGAACCATTCAGTAAAAACCACTCTCAATACACCTGACTGGGATAAACACCGATATCGCTGTCATCAACAATCTAGTCTATTGTGAGAGTAGCGCATTAGACCGTGCGGCCACCGAAGCTTGTTTGATCATGTTTCTGGTATTAACGCCCTTGAGAGAAATTAATATTATTTAAAAACGTTGACACTTGGGAAAACTATATCTCGATTATATTAGTTCCATTTATCAGTATAAATTATTTTACAGAAACTATAAAAGGACTTTTTTCGTTTTGGAAAATTTACCGGAAACAATATAGGGAAAATTTCCAGAGAATTTTAAAAAACGAAATTTTTCCGTCTCACATCTCTAGCTCCAGCCCAGTGGTATATCTCGGAGGAGTATCAACGTGCCAAACCAAAATACCCGGGATAGATTATCATGTCCAGGTGTCACTAATCTATTATATTTAATTTAATTTAAAGATATAAAAAAGTTAATTTCCATATTATTTTTCTTAGGACCATGTACGACTATTCGTCTGGGCTATACGCATATAAAATAATCACACTAATGTGTTTGGGATAAGAAAGGATGCATTTAGAGTAGTTGTACCCACATTAATGTGTAAAGAGAGTGTAAAACCATTTACGCCGCTTCAGTACACCCAACCAGAATCAAACCTCAATCTCCCTGTCATTGGCATCCCCGTCTACATTGAGAGTGGTGCTCTAGTCCAAGCGTCTCAGATATCCACCACCAGTGGACATTTTTTCTATGGCGTTATAAACAAATTACGCAAGGTCACCGTTGATGGAGAGATCGGGGTTTGACTCCTATCAGAGTGTTGTTAGAGTAATTCTACATATGTCGTTTATCCCTTTGATTCTGTCATCGTCTTCACCACACTGTTGCTGGTGCACTTTCGTTTAAACTAACTTCCAGAACCCTGTTTTTAAGACAATCTTGAAGGTGAAACCTACCTGAAAATAGAGTATATATTTTCACTTAAGTATTATTTAAGAAAATGGCAGATCTAAAAATTCAAAACAACAAAAATAGTTATTACTAAGTAGCCTAGACTATTCTGTTGTGGCCCAAGCGTTGACTTTATTTGTTAAAGGAAATATAAAACCAGCTTCATATATTCTCAGCTTATTCACAAAACTTCGTCAATGCTTGTAACACTATGTTTAAAATGAGCTATTTATTATTATGTACATTAAACAGACTAAACACAATTTTTTGGTGACCAGGTAAGGTGTCAGACTTCTGTGCTGGCGGCCGGGGTTCAATCCTCGGTCCCGGCACAGATCTATCTGATTACCAACCCCTTCCTTCACCTCTGACAAGACATATTGTGAATGTGGGGAATGCCAGGCCTCCACCGTGGTTCGGATTCCACGTTAAACTGTAGGTCTCCCATTTCATCTCACAATCACCCTGCCATTACACATTAGTGTAAGTGCGTATAACCTGAACGGGTAGTAAGACGCGGTGCTAATAATAATAATAATAGTAATAATAATATCAAAATTTTTTTTAGTATATTCAGCTACAATATAAAATTATATAAGATGTACCTCCCGGCTTATATCTTTCAACTTATTTCTAGGATGAATCATATTTTGAAACGACATAGGCTACCACTATGTTAATATTCCTAGAAAGATGAGCGTCTGTCATAGATATTAAATCTCCAGAAGTTGGAAATCTTTGTAACCAATATACTGAAACTAATGTGGAGTTATTTTTTAAAACTGCCCATAACGATTTAAATATTTTCGATCTTATAAGTTTATTTCTATCTAAAAACATACTATTTGTCACACTTAATTCTTGGAAAGAACTGACGTAATTGTTTATGAATTTATTTTCTGAAGTCCACCGAATAGTAAGATTATATTTGTCGAATTAAAGCCTCGTGTAAGTAATCTCATTGAGCTCGACCATCTGAACATTCTCTGACTGGAAATCAATTAATTCTATAATACGGAGTTTATTCCACATATTAAATATATTGTATGTTTCACGTCTTACTCTCAGTTTGAGCTATCCAAATATCTAACCTTGATTTAATGAGTAAGGTAGCTAGCGAACCTTGCATTATTCCACTATGGTGCCACATACAACTTATAATAAAGGGTAATAATATAATCCATCAGGGTAAGAATGCTACCTCTCAAGGTAAGCCGATTGTTTCCTACGGAGGAGGGAACAAACAAGGTATAATCTTTAGTAAATGTACCATCATTAGAGTGAGCGAAGAGTGAGAAACTATTTAGGAAAAACCACCACAGTATACTCGTCTGGGATTTGCGTGGTTATCTCCCCACCTTCATCACACCAGACAAGACCGAATGACAATTTCACATGAATGCCTATCGGTGCATGTTACATACATTATAATAAAGACCTACAAACTTACATGAAATATATATATACATACATACATACATACCTTACAATGTTCAAAATAATATCAGAGTTGACAGTTAAAATGTAATCACCGGTTCTCCACATGGCTGGTGAGTATAACACATGAGTGATGACCTTGAACTGTGGGAAAAATATGTTTGTAATTTGTGGTGAGGTGTAGAGACAAAACACAGGATACTAATAGCTTCAAAATACTAAATGTTGATAAAAGCATTTTTAAGTGTTTATCCAAACACATTTAGCCTAGTATTTGTATAAAACCTTTTCAATGATTATTATTAAATAATAAAAGAGGTTTTCCTTGACAAGTCCTGGAAAAAGGATAGAAAACTAATTTAATGGCCAGATAAGATAGTTATCTAATATGTAATTGCATTCCTACCTACTACTTAAAAATGCCCGTGGCATATAGACACCTTTAAAGGTGAATTCATACAATTGTATACGTCCTAAATTATTTTCTTCCAAAAATATAGTCCAATTTACTCTCGTCCTGCTTCTTACGTCTAAGCTAATAATTAGTTTTGATTCACAACTTCATTCACTTGACATTGTCCAAATATTTTATATGGTTAATTTTCTAACATGGCTAGGAGGTGACTTAATTTCAGTGTTATATAAAGTTAATCAAATTTTAATGTTTTCGCAATTTGCAATTAATTCAAGAGAGCATGCCTCCTCGAGTGATAAAGTCGACTAAGAATATACCTTTTCTATTGTGCGATGGTTACAGCTACCACCAACACGTACCAGAATATACTGTTAGTGGGAAAACAGCGCCATATGCAATGTTCGATGAATAGCCAACCATGAAACGGACAACGTTGTTATATACAAATGCAGTATTGCGAAACATATGCACCCTCCATTACATGTAGTGGTGACAGCTAAGGAATTTGTACGAAGAATTAAAGAGCTCGCCGAGAAACTCCCTACTGTTGTCTCCATTGCTATAATAAATCAAGTGACAGCGGAAGTAAAATAACGATGAAGTGCTGGTAAATTATACGGAAAGGAATGCTATCAAACTTAGAATAAACCTATCCCAGAATAGAAACCGACCACAGATACCAAGAACCTTAACTGAAGTGGTTATTGCAAATCCTTACGATATTGGGTTTACAAGGGTCAATACCTCGTATTAAAATTTCAACTTTAGTTTGAAATATTCTACATTCTATTAGGGGTTGCACATCTTATGGCTATCGTATTTTTATTAAATCCCTCATTTATAAATTTAAAGCAATATAATAAATGGTTAGGCGTACCGCACAGACTTTCTCTCTCTTTTTATAAACTCGTAAGATTTCTGCACGGAATAATGCACATTGTATCATCACCACTTCACATAGGAACACGGATAAAATAATATACAATAATATAGAATCTAATTGAGTCTAAAATGGAGATAGATCATTGCTGTACAAACATTTCATCTAAGAGGTTTAAGGAAAAATAACATACATTTTTTTAGATACTTATATTTAATAACTCTATGGCATTGGAGAATTATTGCGTTAAAGACTTAAGTAGTATATGTTTACAACTAAAGCTCACAAAATTGTATTAATATATTTGCAAATATCTCAGAAAATGTTGCATTTATAAAGATATATGTCAAATAAAAGTTTTTTATTTCTAGTGCTCCTACAATTTTGCAATGATAAGTTGTTTAGTATCTCAAATAGTTGTGGAGATACGGATACGCTTCTGTAAAGTACCCTAAAAATCATGTTCATGGTAAAATTAAAATAGTTAGTTTATTTATAATCTTAATCAACGCCTAGATACGAATTTAAAATAAAAATCATTGGAGCAGATTTTGAAAAAACATATTTTTTCTCTTTTCGCCCCTTATAAAACTACTCTTATTTTAAGTTTTAATAGACACACAGACAAACGGCATTGCAAAGATTATTTTTTAGGGTTCGGGGGTCATAAGACGTCGACATTCATCAACATTTCAGGTTAGATTTTTTTACGGTCGCAATACTTAAACTTTAATGTCCAAAAAGTTAAAAAATATATATAATTGCGTATAGATTGAAAGTTATTAATTTTATAAAAATATGTTTCCAATCAAATATTTGTATTATATATATATATTTGTAATGCAAAGTAATTTCCTATTTCACATAGTTTCGGAGATATTATAAAAAATGTTAATTTACGCATCAGACCCGAGCCCTTAAAGCCATTTTGCCGAAATATTGAGAGTAGCCAATATTGTTTGGAATAATTATTAATGTTTATAAATGAAATTTAATCAAAATCGTTAAAGCCAATTTTGAGAAAGTCAACTTTTTCTCTTTTTGCCCTTCAGTAAACTACCCTTAATTTTAGGGTTAAATATCCAATTCCAAAAATCCCTCGGGGCAAACCTATGAAAACCCTAGATTTCAAGTTTTAGCTCAATCGGTAAAATAGTTTAGGCTCTATTTGGAGGTACAGACCAACAGACAGACAGACGGAAATTCAAAAACCACTTTTTCGGATTCAGGGAGTCATGCATGAAACGGTAAGTTTCATCAAAATCTCGAGCTCGATTTTTTTTTGACGATCACCATTCTTTCTCTACCTGTAAAATAGAGAGAAGTTAAAAAGGTAAATAATTGACTATAGAGTCAAAACTGATAGAAATAGATCATAACTAAACAAATATTACCCCTAAGATAATAAAGAAAAAATAACTTAAACTTATTGGTAGACTTACTTATCTACTTTACGGAATAAGAGAATTATTGCGTTAAAACTTAAGTGGTATCACTTTACAATTAAAGTTCACAAAATTGTATTAATATATTTGCCAATATCTCAGAAACGGTTGGTTTTATAAATATTTATTTAAAATAAAAGTGTTTTTTAATAGTATTACATTTTTGCAATGATAAGTTATTTAGTATCTCAAATAGTTGTGGAGATACAGAAATTTCCACTCTTGTATTTCCCAACCCTAAGCTCTGGAAATATGTTAACGGGATTGTCACATTTGGTCATTATAAAAATTTAAAACTAGGAAATTTCAAAATGGTGCTTCAAGAAATAGTAGTCCTGTAATTTAACAAAAATACATGCAGCAAAAAATTTAAATCTGCAGACATGTAGGGAGAGAAATCCAAATAACCCAATGCATATAAATATTTGAAATTTCTAAGAGTGAATTGGAGAAAAGAGGTTGTAAGTGCTCAAAATTCAAAAAATAGTTTTAAACAACAACAGTAGAGTAGAAATTTGAAATTCAGCAAGAAGGTAAAAATACCACTCCAAATAAATATTATTGGCTGAAAATATTAAATTCTTAGTTGGGAATTTGGAAAACAAAGAGGGTTGCTATTAACAGAAAAAGACACTTTTGAGTGTGATGGAAATTTTAATTTTTTTAGAGAGGCAAGACAACCTAATAAAACACAATTCCTCTTAAAAATGTCTAAGTAGTAACCGCTTAAATTTAAAAGGCATTGGTATACCATTTTCAAAACTAATTGAAACATCTACTTTTCTGTAAGTTATAACTGAAATTTAGCCAAAAATTATGAATAACACTCCAAATAACCATAAAAGACTTGAGATTTTAAATGGAGAAGATAGAGGGAAGGATTTGTGAATTATGTAAAACAAACCATTTAGAAAAGGAAAAAAAATTTAAACTTTCCAGGAATGTAGACTTATTAAGCTTATATCAAAATAAATCTAAACTATTAACTCAATTTTAATAGGGGGATATACAAATTTCAAAACAAATACTTTTCAGTATGGAATAAAAGTTTTAAATTTGTCAGTATGATGATACAAGTACCCCCACAAACAACCATTAATGTATTATCCTTAAATTTCAAAATAAAAAGGTAGTAAAGAGGAGAGTGGGGTTCTTTCAATATTCCTAAAACCAATAAAAAAAACTTTTTTTGTGAAATATTAAATTTAATTTCACTATTTATGTTAATTGATATTCCCGGAGTGCCAAATTATGTCTGAACAGATCTAATTTCAAAGTTTAAACCCGGGAAATGGAAGATATCTAAATTGATACAAATAATTATAACACGAATTCTTTCTGTGATTTTACTAATTTTAACCTCTAAGCCCTTTTTATATTTATTAGACTTACTTTTTGCCCTTTTGACCATTTTCTCTATTTTCCCATCCATTTATCACAATAAAATTTTGTTTCAATTATCATTAATCCTTCTAAATATTAAATAGGTTTAGTTTATATTCTTTTTGACCTTTTAAACTTTCTAGCCGAAATATTTTTTACAGGTAAAGCCCGGGTGCTTCACGTAAGAGTTGTAAATAGAGGAAAAATAGCTTAAAAGGTAAATCCAACAAAATTTTAAAAATACAAAATTATAAAAAGTGTAAAAAAGTGTAAAGGGGTGAAACGGCAAAAATAGCTATAAGAGAAAAAGGTCGAAAGTTATAGAGAATATTAAAATGGACTAAAATTGCAAAAAATAAAGGTAGAAAGGAAAAGGAAAAAAGTGTGGAAAGTTTCTACAAGAGAGAAAAGGGTAAATGAGCCAAATTTGCTTAAATAAACAAAATAGTTAAAAGGGCTGAAAGGCTAAAGGAGGTTAAATAGTAAAATAATGTATAAAGGGCAAAATGGGAGAAAATATTAAAAAGGGCCAAAAAGTTAAAAAAAAGCAAAAAAGTTACAAAAGTTAAATAGGTTATACAGGATATTTTAAAAGTTGTAAAAGAAATTTTTAAAAAATATGTCATTTCCTATTCACTCTTTTTGTTTATTTTGTAATATTTACTTCTTTTTGCCATTTTTGACCTCAGACAATACATATTTTCGCTTTAATGCCACCTTTACTATTTTAATCCTGTTTTTACTGTTTACTATTTTGATTACTCGTAAAAAATTGTTATCCAACTTACTTTTTATTCTTTTTACTATATTAACTGATGCCATTTCTCCCAGGCAATGCTGGTAACTTAATAATTGTAAGGTTAATAAAGTCAAAGTAAATTAAAAACTTAATAATAGAATTGAAACCAATGCGTTTAGAAGTGATAAATGAATGCTAATAGGGTTTCGGCCATTTAGTAATAAAAATAGGCTATTTATCACAATTACTACAACTATTCTGAACTAAGTGTAGCCGTTAAGATCTTAATTTTTTTCATCTAGACATGCAGTTTCGCAGCTAATGGCTATAATTTTAAGAAGGAAAATGTTTGGTGACCTATATATATATATATATATAAAACAACATATATATACACATATAAGGTCACAATCTTCTTCCTGAACACAATTTTTAAAGTTCTGAAAATTAGTTGCCAATATGTGCCTTGGAAGTAAAAAATTTGACTTCAAGGCTTCAAATCGGTTTATAAATTTGGGGGAAGCTTTAGCGAATGTAAAGGTTTAGTAATAATTATAATCCAACAAAACATAATTATTGTGAGCGAATAAACATAAATACCTAGATGCCGATTTAATATTAATTTGTATGACTAATTAAACTTTACCTAAAGCAACACATACTCAAAGCTTTTATTTAAAACAATTCTTATAATAATTTGGTTTAAGCTATTTTTAATATTAACTCATAGTTTGGAATGAGCTACAGGTAATACTTAAAATTATAACTTAATATATATATATATATATATATTATTTTACATTTTTTGCAAAATGCATGATTATCTTATTAATACAAATTTAGTAATTATTTCTCGTTACTTGATGTTCATACAAGTCTTAATTACAGAATTCTTCCCAATTATTATTACTATTTGATGTTGCTAATGCTATAGAAAAATTGAGTTCTTCTAGATGTGTCGGGACAGATGTAATTCCAAGTTTTATTGTTAAAGGCTGTTCCAACATTTTGAGGCCTCTGTTACCCTATATCTTTAACAGGAGCCAATCAAATGAAACTTTTCCTCTTACATGGAAACAATTTGTTGTCATACCTATCAATAAAAAAGGGGTAAAAACAAATGTTTGTAATTATAGACCAATTTCTCTCTTAAACACTTTTTCCAAAGTATTCGAGAAAATCATACATGAACATACTTTCCACCACGATAAAAATAAACTTTCAGATAATCGACATGGATTTATAAAAAATAAATCTACTGTCACTAATTTAGTAGAAATTCTTGGGCATGTCGCCCCTCAAGTCTCTGCCCAAGGTCAGGTTGATGCCATTTATTTTGACCAAAGTAAGGCATTTAATTTATGTCAGCATAATATTATTCTCTCTAAATTTGGTAATTTTGGACTTTCTCACTCTTATGTAAATTGGTTCAGCAGTTATTTGCATGAAATATCATTCATTATTAAAATTGATTCACACACCTCAAATACATTTTTATCACCCTGTGGCATACCACAGGGGTCTAATTTAAGTCCTCTTCTCTTTAATGTGTTTATTGATGACTTTGGTAAATATTTGAACACTTCTAGTTATTTACTCTTTGCTGATGATGTAAAATTATTTAAAACTATCAAATCAATTGCAGATTGTATAGATTTACAAAATCATGTAAATTGAATTTTAAAAGGAAAACTAATCCTTTCTTTTTTACTTGTAAATTGGGCAGTGATAACATAGTTCGTACACTTTGTATTAATGATCTTGGTGTCCTCCTTGATAACAAACTTTATTTCCACTATCATGTTGACCATGTCATTTCCCAGTCATTGTAGTTACTTGGGTTTATTAAATTTATTACTTCATCATTTAAGAAAGTTGACTGTTTTTTTATGTCTGTATTACTCCCTGGTTAGATCTAAGTTAGAATATGCTACTGTTGCGTGGAATTCCATTACCTTAACTGACTCTCTTAGGTTAGAAAACGCACAAAGAAAATTTGTTGCTCCATGCTATATGATAAATACTTTAGTAACCAGATTTATTATGATTATGACATAATTCGAAACCTATTAGGGCTCCAAACTCTCTTCTCGCGTAGACTTTATTGTGATGCCCTTTTTATTTTTAGTATTTTCAATAACAAAATTTCTTGCAAATTTGCCCTTGATCTTGTAGGCGTTCATATCCCTTCTCGGACTTCTCGTAATCTTAAATTATTTTTCCTCGATGGCTTTTATAAGATGAGCCCTATAGGTAATTGTATCCATAGCACCAATTCTAGATTTGTCGAATTCGACTTCTATCATAAAAGGAAAGCTAAACTCAGAGAGTTATTTAAGGATATCCCATATCAATAATTTATCATGTAGAGGTTCTCCCTATATTATTTTATACTTACAATATTATGATCTATTTTTTGCATAATGTTACTGCTTACTATTTAGTTATTTGTTTTTAATATTAGTTTTTATTCTTATTATTACTAACCACTTTTTTAATCTCGTATCTATTAATCAGTATATAACATTATTTAGCCATTTTTGTCTATCATTTTTTCTCGTGTAAATATTTATATTTGTAAGGTAATTGTGTACTTTTCAGTGATGGACTGTTATAGGTCTTACGACTGTTGGCCAGCACTATAATAAAGGAAAATGAGATTGAAACTATTATTATTATTATTATTATTATATACTATTAAAAGACCTAAAAAGGCTACGACACAATCTAAAAATATTTTCATATAATTTTGATTATAGCTTAAAATAAAATTTACAAAATTATATTCATCAAGCCACTCATATATACAAACACATCATAATTTGGAACACAACACTATGTATAAATAGATTTTAAAATCAAATGTTCAGATATTTTTAAAATACTTTAATTTTTGAAAATAAGTTATTTATAAACGACCTTAAAATGATTTGTAATGTGTAGAAACAAAAACGGTTTTTTATTTTTAGTAAAACTATTTCCAGATACCCATTTTGAACTAGATTTTAAAGGCTATTTACGAAAAATTGTCAATTTCTATAATTTGTCTAAAGTATAATAGATCCCCTTATATTAATTTAATGTATAAAAATAAAGACACCTTATGATTTAACATGTTAAATTGTCCACAGTTAATGATTTTAAACAAAGTCGTTAAAACTATATTTTTTAAATTCAATTAGTTATAAAAAGCCTCCATCAGTAAATGAATGTATAATTAATACATTAGTAATACTTAATATAGGTAATTTATATATATATATATATATATATGAACAAATACCCTTTTCTAACATTATCACTAGAGCCATTCATTAAAATAGAAGAACTTTTAAAACCATTGTCAACATTAAGCTACCCAAAAATATATTTACAC
>CABFVX010003923.1:54919-75537 GCA_902151425.1 Timema shepardi | reverse complement strand
AGTTACATACCTGTACTGTATGTTTGTATGGTGACTTTATGCCAGGTACATACCTGTACTGTATGTTTGTATGATGACTTTATGATGGGTACATACCTCTACTGTATGTTTGTATGGTGACTTTATGCCAGGTATATACCTGTACTGTATGTTTGTATGATGACTTTATGATAGGTACATACCTGTACTGGGTGTTTGTATGGTGACTTTATGCCAGGTACATAACTGTACTGTATGTTTGTATGATGATTTTATGATAGGTACATGCCTGTATTGTATGTTTGTATGGTGACTTTATGCCAGGTACATACCTGTACTGTATGTTTGTATGGTGACTTTATGATAGTTACATACCTGTACTGTATGTTTGTATGGTGATTTTATGCCAGGTACATACCTGTACTGTATGTTTGTATGATGACTTTATACCAGGTACATACCTGTACTGTATGTTTGTATGGTGACTTTATGCTAGGTACATACCTGTACTGTATGTTTGTATGATGACTTTATGCCAGGTACATACCTGTACTGTATGTTTGTATGGTGACTTAATGATAGTTACATACCTGTACTTTATGTTTGTATGATGACTTTATGATAGTTACATACCTGTACTTTATGTTTGTATGATGACTTTATGATAGTTACATACCTGAACTGTATGTTTGTATGTTGACTTTATGCCAGGTGCATACCTGTACTGTATGTTTGTATGGTGACTTTATGCCAGGTACATACCTGTACTGTATGTTTGTATGGTGACTTTATGATAGGTACATACCTGTACTGTATGTTTGTATGGTGACTTTATGCCAGGTACATTCCTGTACTGTATGTTTGTATGGTGACTTTTTGATAGGTACATACCTGTACTGTATGTTTGTATGGTGACTTTATGCCAGGTATATACTTGTACTGTATGTTTGTATGGTGACTTAATGATAGTTACATACCTGTACTGTATGTTTGTATGGTGACTTTATTCTAGGTACATACCTGTACTGTGTGTTTGTATGGTGACTTTATGCCTGGTACATACCTGTACTGTATGTTTGTATGATGACTTTATGCCAGGTACATACCTGTACTGTATGTTTGTATGATGACTTTATGCTAGGTACATACCTGTACTGTGTGTTTGTATGGTGACTTTATTCTAGGTACATACCTGTACTGTATGTTTGTATGGTGACTTTATGCTAGGTATATACCTGTACACTATGTTTGTATGATGACTTTATGCTAGGTACATACCTGTACTGTATGTTTGTATGATGATTTAATGATAGTTACATACCTGTACTGTATGTTTGTATGGTGACTTAATGATAGTTACATACCTGTACTGTATGTTTGTATGTTTAGTTTTGACGAAGAGCTGCAGCTGTGGTATTATTTCAATTTCAAGACAGGGGAGTCGCGCTGGGAGCACCCTCTGGATGACACCTACAGGTCAATTGTTAAGAAGGTGCGATCGGAGAGTATTAGCTCAGCAGGTTAGTGCAGCCATAGCTTCATTTGACCGGTCAGGGAGTGAGGCCTTTAATAAGGTGTACTCAAGGCTATAGTAAGGCTGCTTATATACAGTATATTAGCCATGCCCATTCCCCACTCCTTACTTATACATAATCTGTTAACATTTGTGGTTTTAAAAATCTAAAAATGTTCTCTATATTGTAAACTTAACAGTGTTGTAATGATTTTACTTGTCATCAGTCTATTTTCCTTTTCAAATTAACATGTTAAATACCATTTATCCAATATATTTGATTTTGAGAATATTTAACATATTGGTAACAATAATAATACTGAAAGGTACGATAAAAATACCTCCATATTACCCCTAGATACAGCCAAAGCTCAAAATGTTTCTTGATTGTTGCAGTAAAGGAGAAGGCAGCCCCGTCATATCCATTTTACATTGACCCTGATTGTATTTACTGAACATTCCTTTTATTGATATTTGGTGACCTGGTGGTCTAGGGGTAATGTGTCAGACCTCTGTGCTAGGGTTCGGGGTTCAATGCTCGGTCCCGGCACAGATTTATCTGATTACTAAACCCTTCCTTTACCTCTGACAAGACATCTTGTGAATGTGTGGAGTGCCAGGCCTCCACCGTGGTTTGGATCCCATGTTAAACTGTAGGTCCTCCATTTCATCTCACAATCACCCTACACATTACACATTAGCGTAAGTGCGTATAACCCGAACGTATAGTAAGACACGTTGCTAATAATAATAAAATTGATATTTACTAATATCAAAGTACATTTTACTATATTTTAAAGAAGATACAGAATATAAGGATAGTTAACATATAAAAGGGAACGAACACGAACACAATATCGCTTCTACAATGAAAAGAACACTGTTCACACTTTACATTGCTGCCACTGGATAAAGAAATTCATATATAAATCTCTTATCATACTTTAACAATTTCCCTGATTTGTTTTTTGGTTTCCTCTTTCAAGAAGTTGCATTGCGAGTTTCACACTCCCTCCTAATGAGTTCTGATTCATTGAAACCTAGGTCAGGTGATTTAGTAGTCACGATTAATTTTATTCAAGAATCAGTCATCACCTCCTTGTCCAATGGCAGCAATTTAGATTGTGAACTATTAGCTTCGGTGGCTGAGTGGTCTAAGGTGTCCCCTCACATGTTAGACTGATGGCAGGGAGATCAAGGTTCAAATCCAATTCGGGTCAACTGAGGGTGGCTTGTAAATGATTTCCTACTCTCCTCCCACACAAATGCGGGTAACTGCTTCCTTCCTAATTCATACCCCAGTAGAATAATTATCATATATGTATTTAACCTGAAAAGGCAGTAAGATGGGGTGATAAATAAAAGTGAACTGTGTTATTCATTTCATTGTAAAAGCCATATTGTGTTCATTTCATTTCATATGTTTCTATCCACCTTTCCTGTACTTTCTTCAAAATATGATACAATGACCTCATAAAGTGAAAATAAGTTTTCCTTGTAGAGATAATAAAACATAGTAAAATTTTAGATTACTTTTTGTCATTGGACCTATTTATTTCAAGGGGGGTGTACAAAAGCTTACTGTTGCTCTTGTTGGTAAGGTGAAGAGGACTCGAAGACCTCGGCCAAGGAAGACCTGAAGAGTTACGAGGAAGCTGCGGAACCACCGACAGAACCTGCCTCCAAGACAATGGACATTATTCGCCCAGGAAGTTCTAGAAAGAACACAATCTCTCAATTGGTATACACAATTGATTTTAATAGCTTTATAAAAGAGTATTAAAAATAAATTTAAATTTACTAAATAAAATATTTAGTTAGTTAACTCTCTCTTACACACAATAATTTCAGACTAAACATTTTCTGGCCAAGTGAGTTCCTTTAATAATTTATTCATAACTATTTTTATTTTAATTCAATTAAAGTGGGGTTATTTAAGCAATATTTCAATTTCTTACTTCATTTTTCTTGTTTGACTGAGATTTAGGAAAGTAGTTTGTTTTTAAACTTATAATATAATGGACCTGCCTCGGTGGCGTAGTTGGCTAACACGCTTGTCGTGTTGAGCCCGATTGCTGAGGACGGGGAGATCAAGGTTCGAATCTCGGTCGGGTGAACTGGGGGTGGTTTTTCCTAAATGGTTTTCCACGCAAATGCGGGTTCACTTCCTCTAATTCAANGAGGACGGGGAGATCAAGGTTCGAATCTCGGTCGGGTGAACTGGGGGTGGTTTTTCCTAAATGGTTTTCCACGCAAATGCGGGTTCACTTCCTCTAATTCAACCTTCCCAATTCCTAATCCATTAGAGTAATTAGTACTTAAAGCGTATAACCTGAACGGGTAGTAAGACGTGGTGCTAAATATTATTATTATTATTATTATTATTATAAAATTTATTTAGACCAAAAAGTACTATATATTCACCCCTGTTAGGTTCCTTTGAAGAAATCTCCCTTGATGGAACCAGCTATGTCACCACTAACCACTGGGATACTGAAGAAACAGCCAACCATCACTTCACCGACAACAAACATACCCATGGAAGAATCTAGTCTCAGAAGTAACTCCACAAGGACAGGCGCGATAAGAAAGAACCCTCCAAGCGGGTTCGGCCCTCGTGTGGACCTGGGTGGCGGGGGATTGTCTAGGTCCGAACCCGTCGTGAAGAAGGAGATCCCCAGCCCCACAGCGAGAATTGATATCGACAAGATGGACATGACGAGTCTGGTGAGACAGGACTCTTCTAGTAGCAGGAGGGAGAAACTTCTGTCGTCACAGGAGAAACATCCCCGTGGCATGACCGGCAAAGGAGAACTCACGCTCACTGGTTGGTATATCGCAGCTTGGGGCAAGCTACTCAGCTCCAGTTCACACTACACAATATATTTATATTAACATTTTATTAGGATTCCTTGTTCACTACAAACCTAATTAGAATAAATGATAACTGGGCCGATGCCAATCATCGGCCGACTATGGCACAGGGGGTAAGCCGGAAATCAGCATTTGGGTTGCTCATTGTTCACGCCTATCTTTTGAACTGCGCCTACATTTAACAATCAATAATTAGAAAAAATAAATTAAAATACATTTAGTGATTTATATAAATTGTTAGTTATTTGGATTAAATATTTAAAATACAAATAAGACTCTTAATAAGAAAACCCTCTTTTTGCTCTATGAGGTAATTTTAAAAAATTGTACAGGAAAGTGGATTTATTATTACAATATTATCATATTACTATCACCTCACTGGTTTTGAGGGTTCAAACCCAGCCGGGGTTGATGGACCTTTCCTGAGCGATAAAAACTCCTAGCAGAACTTTGTTTGGGGATGAAGTAAGTTGGTCGGTCCTTTGGCAATTGTGGCGTGTGAAAAAAAAGCCTATAAGGTTTGTGAGAACACCTTTCCTGGTAAAATTGGTAGGCCATATTACTCTCATGTAAATTCTTGTTTGCTCATACAATCGGTGTCTACTACTACTTCCCGAGGAAGATGCTATAATAGCATCGAAATATTGAAGTGTGTGTAAATATGTGTTAGTGTTTTTACTTTTATTTGTGCTCTACCATTTACCTAATATGCTATCATTTTATTTATTACCAATTGTTTTTGCTCCATGCACTTTTTATATATATATATATATATATATATGAAATAATCAGTTGGTTTAGTAAGTGTACGTTAAATACCTAAAATAAAATTAGAAAAATATATATTATTACTACTAATACCGGGACTATTAAGTACTAATTATTTGTGCTCACAGTTGAACTTTTTGGATCTTCACCGAGGGGTCAGCAAAAATAATTTTGCTTATGCTCACCATTGATTATAGTTAATGTTTGATGCTATTGGAGTGTGATATTGAATAAAGAACTATCAATCGAAGTGGGTTAATCTTCTTCTGGAATAATATGGTTTCTAGTCCTGAGGGAGAGTATTATCCAAGGCATGGCTAAAAATCTGATATTTCAGTTGATCCAATTACGCTTATTTATTTAAATTCCAATCGATTTAATGAACAATATATATATATATATTTTATTCAAAAATTAATAATTATACTTCTCCTGATATTCTAGACATACATTTTAAAGTAAAATTTCTATCAAAAGCTCTCACACACTTTTAGAAATGTGTAGTTAGTTTAACTGAAACAAATACATTATCAAATTAGGTAAGGTCACTAAGAAAAAAAAGTAAATCATTGATGAACTCGTGTAGCTACCGTGTCTCACTACCTCTTTGGGTTGTGTGTTCAAAATTAACTTTCAAGTTTTCATTTACACTTGTATATTCAACCTAATTTAAGAACAACAAATTTAACACAAGTGAACATTATTGCTTTTGAATTTCTTTATTACCATTACCTTTTTAATATCGAAATATAATAAATTATCAGCTAAATAGCTGACTGCCCCAGCCTTGGACTTGAGAATCAAACCCAGTACCCTGGCTTAGCTGTAGCACTTTTATCCACCAATCTATCCAATATCGTCCCGTGCTCAAGATCTTGTATTACTCATTATTTAAGAGATTATGTATGAAATTATCTGATTCCTTTCTCCAGATGCCATTTTTCAGTTGATAGTTAAATCAAATAAGTACCAATATAAACTCAACTCTTGTACAAACACTGTATAAAAATGACGACATTAATGTCAAAAACAAGTCACTTTGGCTGTCTTAGGGATGTTTCCAAGTTTATAACGACCTCACATGTTCATTATAATATGTACTTATGCTATATATCACCCTGTGCACATGATGGGCCTGTAAAACACAGGGTGGCTCATAAGTAGGTGGACAGATATAATATTATAATTATTATTCTTGTAACACAACAAGTTGAAATGCGGCAAAAGAAACACTAGACATGTAGGTAGTAGTCACTAGGGATGTAACAGACCAAATTGTTGGCCATTGTGGTTGATGCATTCTTAAAGTATTATCTGACCAGACAACAGAGTTCTTCGTTGTTGTTGTTGTTGTTAATCTCATGGAATGTATCAGGGATGTTTTGTTTAACAGTGTCCGGGGTGTCAGGTAAGGTGATGTGGGCAACTGGCCGACACAACCCTGGCGACCAATCACCTTGCCGGGAAACTGTTGGAACGCTGAGTCCGTAGTACGATGGTGCCCTGTCTTGTTGGAAGTAAATATCATCATCACAGTTTTGTCTGATCTGAGGAATGACAATGTTCTTCAACATTTCCTTGTAGGCATAACCATTGCTAGTGCAATTTAAAAAGTGGGGCCAAAGACATTGTTGCAGCACAGGCCAGCCCCGCTGGTTAAGTTGTTTTTAATTGGTTACATGGGGCTCTCTTGTAACCAGTAAACACAATTGTGACGACTTACATCTCCAAGCAACTTAAATGAAGCTTCTTCATCTGATAACAGGATTTCTCTGGCGAGCAAATTTCACAAAATTGAATACCTATAAGGAAAACCTCTTTTTGCTTTACGAGGTAAATGTATTATATTTGGAAGAAGGTGGAGGAAAGGTGGATAGAAACATATAAAAGGGACGAACACAATATGGCTTTTACAATGAAAAGAACAACACAGTTTGCACTTTACATTGTAACCATTACCTCTTTGTCCAATGGCAGCAGTGTAAAGTGTGAACTGTGTTGTTCTTTTCATTGTAAAAGTTATATTGTGTTCGTCCCTTTTATATGTTTCTCTCCACCTTTCCTCCACCTTCGTCCAAATATAATACAAAATTGAATCTGACGTTCATGGTCCTCTTCTAATAAACTGTGGATGAGTCTTTAATGATACACATTCATACCAAGACACACAGTAACACTTTCAGGAACCTTTTATAGAAGCCAAGCTCATGCATTGCTCTTCTTTGAGATTTCTTCGGCCTCTCCATGAAAGCTCCAGCGACCAACAATGTATTATCCTTGGTTCTTACAGGAACTGTTCACATTATACACAGAATATTAAACCTCAAATTTGTCCCCAGCTTTTATAAATGGTTTGTCTTTTGGGTGGTTTCGTGGCAAATTTTACCTCCCACTTTTCATCTTTCTCACACTTTGAGTAACTTTATTATCCACTTCCGTTGCTCAAAGGTCAAATTTCCAGCCATCTTTAACAGAGCTGAAAGTACAAGATAAGATTAAATTATGACGTCTTAGTAATTTGTGTATTACATGCCACGAGAACAATATAACATTCATCTGTTCACCTATTTAAGAACCACTTGTAATCCAAGCTCTAGAATTAGAGGGATTCAATACAAAATAAAACAAAGTTAATGTTACCAAAAATTTAGAAAAATAGAAGTGCGAAGTGTAACGATATTATGTTTTTTTGTTGTGAAACATATTACAGTACACAACCCATCTCCTAGAAGGAGGGTAATCCCACTGTTCTCCTTCAGTGACCAATTTAGTTTAAATGCGACGAGGACGAAGGCTAAGTTAAAAAGGGCAACAAAATTATATATATATTCTAAAACCTAAGGATAGATGGCATAATTATATTAGTGAAAAAATTCAAGTCTTAACGAAACTTTGCTTTTATTTCATTTAACCTTTTATTAAAGAACATATCGCTTCTGCAAAACATCTAAGCATATTCATATTTCTTATTTATACAATATCTGTAAAAGCAGAATAATAACAATCTATTATTATTGTTTTTAACAAGACTTTCAAAAATACGTGTATTAAATTTTAATGTCTAGCATTATAAACATGGCGTATTCCAATATAACAAACGTAAATGAGAATTTTAGCAACGAATTATCTTAGTGCAAGTCAAAATTGTAACAACAGTATAATAGTTCCGTAATCGCCCCATTAAAGATCAACCTACGCGTGGCGTCTACACAAATTACGGAATCCTCCAATATTTAGAAAGTCAAAATAAACTTAGATATTCTTTCATTAAACTTTAAGGTTTATTCCTAACTTTATCATAAAGAAACATATTATTAATCTCTGCCACGTTCAATAACTGTGCAAAATAATTCCAAAGTTAAATACATAATGTTAACTATACAAGAATAATTATTAACGTCCCGCATTCCAACAACTAAATAATGAAGGCCTAATATTATAAACTTCTTAATATGGATATTAAGACAACACGTTTTGAAAACATACTCTTAAGGTTAAACAACTGAATCCCCGTTGATAAACAAGATTTGACTAACATTAAAAAAAAACTCGCATTAAAACTTTCCCCACATTACTTTGTATTTTAAGTAAAGTCCTACTTGTCGTAACATAAGCGAAGTTATTTTAATATTTAGTAAAAAGGAATGAATGTTCATCTAAGACGGTAAATAACAATAAATATACGTAGAGCCAAAAAGAGAATTTAGAAAATTACAATAATATTTAAATTAAAGCCGAACAAGAATTTCTCCTTACATTATATGAGTCTGTATTTGAAGCCTAAGCTTCGTCAATGTCCGAGCCTAATCCAAGAGTGGCTGCTATCTTGGTGAACAGTCTCTTATATGGCGCAACTATCGAACACTCGAGAAGGAATTACACCAAGGTGGGGATCACAGAATTAACACATATGAAAGGGGGGGGTGCGCTGGATTAGATGCGTTGAGAACATTCTATCAAGGCCACGGCTATTCTACGCTGTTCTCGGCGTCCACGTTGTTCCTGAGGCTAGTGGTGGCGCGTAGCGGCGAAATGCTGCACTAGGATCACAGCGCTTAGTTGTTTTACTGTTGATATCGTGTGTGGACGTCCTTTTCCGCATGCTCGTCCGGCCGGTGAAATTGGGTAAGCGCTGTTCTTGTTGACTATCCCGTTTTTTTGATGCCTTGTAGCAATAATTGCTACACACTTATGTTTATTAAAAATTAACACTGATTAACATATTTTGTAAAGTCAACAAAAACACCATTTTAGTTTGTTCACCCTTCTCCACTTAACTGATTGGGAACACAAAATTTGTCTCTCTGATTCTTACCTTAGTCATGCTTGACAATTTTTGAGATGAATATTTATTTCTTGTCATAAATTTACCATTTAAATTTTTTGTATTTATATAAACAGGGAAATTGTGTACATTACTTCAGTGGATTCACGTCTCTAAGATACGTTTCTGGTAGGCTTTTGACATTTGGTAGGGACCTAACTATTTTCCCCCCTTGTGTAGGTGGTGGCTCCATGTTCCTAAAATCTAAACAGAAGTCCGAGCTGCCATCCCCCAACCAAAGTAGCATCAGTCCAACAGTGGATAGGGAGCCCTCCATTGAGGTGGTGTCTTCACAGAGCGATCTTATGCCCAAGAGTATACTCAGGGATCAGCGCAACACGGCACCAAGACAACTGTGGGATGTGGATCCCAGGGAGATGACAAGTGAGTGAGAAAGGAAGAGGAAGCTGACCCGAACACACGCTCCAAACAGTAATTGATGATTATGCTTTGGGCAAATCATTGTGATTAATAGGGGGCTTCAATTATACTCTTATGGACAGAGTCAGTTTTGGATGGGGGCTGAAGGAATTTGGTTTTAAAGGGAATCCAATAGGTAGGGACATGCAACATTCGCATTTATGATAAAACAAATTTTTACGCGAATTCTACTGTTTTCACACAAATAACACGAATTTATGCATTTTTCCTAAATAAACACAATTTCTTTGTAATTTGGCAAATACCACATCATGCAATATAATTTTCAAAGTGGTAACATTGGTGATAGCACGATACCAGGGCTGCCATTTATACAAATAATATCCGTTATTACTTATTTTATAGGTATAAAATAGAACACAGGAAAAATGAGTGTTTTCAAGATATTTAAGCTTTTTTTTATTTGAGTTTAGCATTAAAAGTCACAATTTCTACTTTTACACATTACGATCTATCTAAATTCCAATAGATCGATTCTTTGTTTACAGCCTTTAAAAAGATTCCATGCTAGCTCCAAGCAAGGACATTAATATATGTATGGGTCTTGCTACAGACGGTCATGTTTGGCAAAATTAAATATATATGGGTCTTGCTACAGGCGGTCATGTTTGGCAAAATTAAATATATATGGGTCTTGCTACAGGCGGTCATGTTTGGCAAAATTAAATATATATGGGTCTTGCTACAGGCGGTCATGTTTGGCAAAATTAAATATATATGGGTCTTGCTACAGGCGGTCATGTTTGGCAAAATTAAATATATATGGGTCTTGCTACAGGCGGTCATGTTTGGCAAAATTAAATATATATGGGTCTTGCTACAGGCGGTCATGTTTGGCAAAATTAAATATATATGGGTCTTGCTACAGGCGGTCATGTTTGGCAAAATTAAATATATATGGGTCTTGCTACAGGCGGTCATGTTTGGCAAAATTAAATATATATGGGTCTTGCTACAGGCGGTCATGTTTGGCAAAATTAAATATATATGGGTCTTGCTACAGGCGGTCATGTTTGGCAAAATTCTTCTTCTTAATTTTTATTCCCCTCTCCTTATTTGATAGTTTAGTCTTCTATTATGACATGTTTCGGTGTTGTTATTGTTTGGTTTAAACCCAAGTTGATAATCCATTATTTCGATATTGTTATTTGTAAGACTCAAAGGTAATGATATTGATATATCAAGCCTGATATTAATAAGCGTTAAATGTTTTTTGCATATTTATATTAGATTTTTCTCTGAATATGTTAGTAAATAGTTAAATACACAATATGAACGAAAAATTTAGATAGTTTTATCCCGGTTTTTTTTAACAAATATTAACTCGACTCATATTTACGTAAATTATAACATCACTTTCATCTTATAATATCATCGCTTTTTGAGAAAAATAACACAATTTTTACCCAAAAATAACCTCGCCTTTTGCATGTCTCTACCAATAGATAAATGTGAAAGAAGCATCCTACGTTGGTTTGGGCATGTTGAGAGGGTGAGTATGGATCGAGTGATCTAACAAATATATGAAGGTAAAGTGTTTGGATTAAAAGGAAGGGGTGGGCCATGTAAGACGTGGCTGAATGTTTGTAGACGAATGTGTGAAAAATATATATATATCAAGAGTTTTAAAAATAAAAGAGCATTCATGATTCGGTGTAAGGATGTTGTTGAACCGGAGAGAGTGTGCTAGGATAGGAAGATGTGGAGAAAGTTGGTGAGGATGTATTAAGTACCGAGTTGTTTATTGAACTATATGGATAGTTTCTTGCCTACCCCGTAAGGGAACAGTGTGATTAGGTATGTATGTTATTTTTATCATGTCAACCATTGTATATTATAAATAAGGATCCACTTTAGGTACATTGGGGACTAAGCCTGAAGTTTGCCTACTCTTAATGTGGTGGTCAGAGTTTGAATCCCAGTAGGATGTACTGAGAGGGAGTTTCCCTAAATGGTTTCCTACATTTCCCCCACAGAAATGCAGGTACATTTATACACTAACATGCCTTCCCTATCCTTACCCCCTTAATTTAATTAGATGTGGGTAGTTCAGATGAGTGGCAAGGTGCAAACGATCAAGGACCAGTGTGCGAACTCTACTTTAAGTGCATTAGACAACTCATCTAAACCAGTCTGAAGATTTCATTGGAAGCCAATAAATTAAAATTGTAGGTAAAGTTAGGGCCTAAAAGACTAATCATTGTCTAAATGTTATACTTAAAAAAAGTGATTTAGTCACGGTTTTTGATAAACTGTTATTTTAAGTTGTTGCAAAATCTAATCGTACAGCTTTACTTTACATCCATTATTATATTGTTTTTTATTCAAGCCATAAATTTCCCACTACCAGCTTGCTAAGCCGGTCGGAGCTTCATTTGCCTTGACATCAGGTTTAATGTTTCCGAGTCTGAGGGCCCTCCACAGTCATTTATTTTTGTATTGTAAGACTAGGACAAGAACAACATCCAGTCCCTCGGCTGTTAATTTATCAATTTGAAAGGGTAAACCCACATTTTACCAACGATAAATTTCTCGGCCATGCCAGGAATCGAACCTGGGACCCTTAGCTTACTAGCCGAACACACTGCCAGCTTAGAAACTTTATTCATCTCTCCCACAGTAATGTGTGCTCATTGTATAGTTATTGTTTCAAGTGTTGTTAACTTAGAGCTAATGTTTGAATCGTGTCTAAAGTTCCACGTTCATTATATTGAACTGGTGTGCTGTCAGGTGAGGAGAAGCAGCAGTGGAAACGCCAGGAGCTGGAGGAAGAACGCAAGAGTGTCCGTTTCAATCTCGAGAAAGAGCTTGACATCAAGTTTAATGTTTCCGAGTCTGAGGACTCGGACCAGGTTTGTTCTATTCCTCCACAGTCATTTATTTTGGTATATTTTAGAAATGTCATGATACCTTTATTAAGTTCAATCTTGATTTCAATTCTTGAACATTTCCAATTTTATTATTCTTCTGAGCATCCAACATCATTTAAAAATATATTTATTCAACTTCATACAATAGCAAAAGAACCAAAAAATGTAAATAATACAGAAGTTAATTTTTTTAACAAAGAAAAAGATCCATTTTACCGAGTATTAAAGCATATTTTACAAAATTATTAAAACCAGTAAATTCTTGCGAAACGTTCGCACATTCGACCTTCCCCTCCCCCCAACATGATTTAGTCTTTTGTTGGGTTGTTGAAATCAAACACTCAGTGAAGTGTATACACAAAATAGCAAAAAGAGTTTATTTTTGGTAATTGATACAATAATATTGTTAGATTTTTCTTTTAACTTATATTTTAAACAAACAATGTGATTTAATATAAACTGAGTATTCTATGTCAGAAGATGGTAAAAAAAATTCTATCCACTGATACCTTATTCATCGTCGTAGGCTTTGTATTAGTTGAGAAAAAGGGATGGTGACAACATAAATAATATACAGGATGATTAGGAATTACATTAGAAAGCATGTATTTTTATCCTCAAGTAAAGCCTCGCCAAGTCAAAAATTTAAAAAAAGTATAACAAACAATAATTGTCAAAAGCACAAGTTTTTTATGTTCACAAATTAAGGTTGTTTACGGAACCAAAATAGTAATAGCAAATAACGGTAACTAAACTATAATCACATACATACGATTACTACTTGTTAATTAAATTCACAAAATAGGCTTGCTAACCGAACCCAAATAAGAATATCAATTAACAGCAAATAAACCAATATCACAGATATTTGATTACTGCTTGTTATTGAACCCTCCTTAACAAAAAATAAGGAACAAACAGGAGGTCCAAATAACAAAAATCAAAAAGGGGATAAAATCGGGCAATAGGAGTGAGTGATTGGAATTCTGTGCTTTGAGTACCTGAGTTTGGAGATTCTAAACTCAGATCTCGCAACTCACATCAATTGCGGAAGATGATATGTGGACGGTTAACCTCAGAAATCGTTAAAAGATATTTCTGTCGGAATTAAAGTAAAAAAAAAATGTTATACAACCTAAGGGAAATGGTAAACCAAACCAACTAAATAAAGCATGAAGTGGCTTCAAGTTGATATTTATTTAATAAGACATTGATTTCATATTAGAATATAAATAAGGAAAAAACTGACTAAGATGATCATTAAAGTTTACAAAACTTTCTAACAAGCTGTTATTTTAATAATCTGGTAGTAGGCGAAGTTTCAATAAAGGTAATGACAATCTATATATATATATATATATACATATATTGGGTGCCAGCATTAAAGAATAACAATAATCAAATGAGGCGTTAGCCCTGTAATAATATTATCTATAGATCACGACTCCAAATCGTACTTCCCTGATGTAATAAATATAGTGAAAATATTATCCTCACTAAAGGTAAATACATCTCATAAGTTATTTACAATTAGACCATGAGAAATCTTCAAAACAATTAGCCTACATCCCATTAAAACTAACGCTAGCAATATCAAAGCCATAGCAAAATATTCAATTTAAAATTAAATAAGTCTCATAAGTTATTTACAATTATTAGTTCAGAAAGTGCACAATAAACATTTCAAATAAATGCAAAAAAATTATATGAAATAAACCCATACTAATTTTAGAATTTTAAAATTATGAACATACTTGAACTCGAGGGCTTTTCGAAGTACTCGACTTGAATGAAAAAACCCAAGCTCGTAGACTCCTAGTATTAATACAAAGATATTTTATTATGCTAAACATAAATGGTTATTAAGTTGACATAAATTACCCAACATACTTATTTAAAAAAGGAATTAATAAGTTAATTCATTTTTAAAAAAAGTATTGGAGTGATATTCAAAACATTATTAGGGATGGGTTAATCAGGCTGATTGATTTTAGAATAAAAACAAAAACTTATCGCCACTGCTTGGATATTAACTCAAAAACATGACTAAACATTCCAGTTTTGGAGAAGAGAGATAGAGGCCTATCACATCTATAAGCAGCAACCATTAGAACAAATGGTAAATATACGTGGATGTAGGCTATACTGGTTTTTGGACATAGTAGTGCAAAACCAATAATTTCATAGTGGTGATACAAAATTAGCACAAAGTTATTTATAGGTTAAAGGTACTATTTATAATTTTCTTTAAGGAAATCCTTTTTTGCTTTTTGAGGTAAATGGTGTTATATTTGGAAGAAACCACAGGAACACATAATAGGAAACAAACATAATATGGTTTTACAATAAACTGTGTTCTGCTTTTCATTGTAAAAAGCCATTTCATCATTGTTCTCGTTTGTATGTTTCTATCCATCTCTCCTGTACATTCTTATTTAATATTCATATTTTGAATAATGGGAAAAAGATGATTATGATGATGATGATTAATTAATTCATCGCTGTGAAAGGGCTAACCCACGTTTCATTAATGATACATTTTTCGGCCATGTTTGTAATTGATCCTGGGACCCTTAGTTCGGTATACAGACATGCTGCCGACTGAGCTAAGGTGTCGGATTATTGAACTAAAGATGATTTCCTGTATTTGGGGTATAGTTTGGAATCCCCTGATATATTTTCCCTAATCCTCCCCCTCCCTCTATTGCAAACTCTGTCCCTCCCCCAACACTAGCGACTGTCCTACACTCTTTCCAAGCAACAGCACACATGATGAGGGTACCTAACCACCTAAAGTATAGCTCAACAGATGTTGCCTACCCCTCTCACCCCTCTATCGCCCTACATTATGGCAATTGGGTGTGTTTTAAGCTATTTCTTCTGAATTAATTTAAACAGCTGAACTCGTTTAAAAAGTTAATTGGTAATTATTTGTGCTGCATTGTTAGGAAGGAGAGGAAGAAGCCAAGATCAATGAGAAGGATGATGAAGACTGGAACTCTGAAGAAGAAGATCCTGATGAAGAGAGAGTCATAGCAGGTGTTAAGGTCACAGGTAGGTTGCTGTTTGAGAGAGTCATAGCAGGTGTTAAGGTCACAGGTAGGTTGCTGTTTGAGAGAGTCATAGCAGGTGTTAAGGTCACAGGTAGGTAAATTACTGCTTGAATTTATAATTGGTAGACATTTTGGCTGAAAGTTAGTTTCCGGAAAGTACAGAAAGCCAATAATTTTTTTTTAGCACTTCTCCTTACTGCCCGCCAGGGTTATACCCATCTGTACTAATTACGCTAATGTGTTAAGGATGAGAATGGTTACATTTTAGAGTAAGTGTAGCCACATTTAAGTGGAGGGAGAATAGAATCCATTAAAAACAACCTCGTTACCCCTGAACAGGATTAAAACCCCAATATTCCCGTCATCATCAGTTTAGTCTATAGCAACAGTTACGCCCTAACCTTTCGAGTGCCAAGAGAAATCGCAAAAAAGAGTGCTAAAAGTGCCAAGCTATTTTGCTGAAAAGTACAGGATTTTGTTTAAATTTTAATAACTTATAAGTCTTTAAACTTCTTGCATTCAAATTTTTACATGAACTAGCTAACATGCCTGCCAATCCGATTATATAATTATACATATATTTTTTTAATTTTTAAATATAATAAAAAAAATCACTAGCTAAGATAATTAAAAAAAATACGATTTTATTTAAAATTAATGTTTAAGCTTTGAATGTGGGGAGTGCCATGGCCTCCACCGTGGTTCAGATCCCACGTTAAACTGTAGGTCCTCCATTTCATCTCACAATCACCCTACCATTACACATTAGCGTGTACAACCCAAACAGGTAGTAAGACGCGGTGCTAATTATAATAATAATAATTTAAGCTTTGAAAATTTAAATTGCTTAAAATACAACTAATCACTGAAAAAAACATACAAAAACTGAGTAAATAATAAAATTTACAAAAAAAACTAACTTTAGGTTTTACGCTAATATTGGGTTATGCATAGTAGATGTTTCAGTGAACATCAACTTTAGCAGGGTCATAGTAAAATAAACTCTAAATAATTAATTGGCTTGTAATCAGAAGGGGAGGGGACTTCAAACCTGGTACTTTTGCATAAATATGAAGAGGTTTTGGTGGATTATCCTGATCTTCAAGATTTATTTCATCCCAATAGGAATCATTCGTATTCACAATCACAGTATCAATGTCAATGTTTTACACTTTCACTAGAATATAATTCCTGTTGAGTTCCATTATTTACAAATTCTGAATCACCAACAAATTGATCACTCTCGCTTGAGCTATCAATAAATATTGCAAATATTTCTGTGTCTTGAATCACAGCTTTTCTTTTAGTAGCCATGTTTACCAACAAAGCCCAATATAAAACTCATAAAGATAGAAAATAATGTTCATGTTCAATATATCGAAACTCCTAAGTGCAAAGACAAATAAAAGTAGCTTGAACATACGAGAGTGCAGTGGAAATAAAATATACCCCATCTGTTGCAGAAGGGAGAACGAGTAATTTTACAACTTTTATAGCATTACATTTTGTTGGCCCAAATAAATCAAATATTTATCCAGTAGCAACATAGAGTTTAGTTTTCTACACATACTAAAATCAACAGATCTTGTATATATGTCAAGGGTGTCCTGGAATTTTGTTAAAACTTTTTAAATAAAGAGAAAAAGTTTTAACAAAATTCCAGGACACCCTTGACAGATATTCAAGATCTGTTGATATTAGTATGTGTGGGAAACTAAACTCATGTTGCTACTGGAGAAATTTTTTATTTATTTTGGCCAAAGCATTTCAATTCTGTAAAAACTGTGAAAATAGTCGTGTTCCCTTTGACCGCACCTTAATACTGAACTAAGATCTCGAAAAAATGGGATCTCTGTGAGTGACGCTAGCAATTTTAGCAAATATTTTGCGCCTCGCTCTGAGCGACGTTGACACTCAAAGGGTTAAGACCAAGTGGGCACTGGAGCAGGTAAAAATCAATATTACCAAACTATTTTCACAAATTTAGGTTTAAAAAAGTATTGTCCTTTTATGATGCAAATTAAATTAAAAGGTCATACAACATTTTTAGTAGGGAGGGGGGAGGATGTCCTTAAATCCTCATGTCCTTTAAATACTTAAAGATATTTGAGGATTCGAGACTGAAATTCTTAAAAAGATTTCTTTTTCGATTGTTCAAGTTAAATTTTCTTTAGAGCTCTAATATTAATATTGGTGGTTAAGAACCAATTATAACTATTATAGAATGTGCTCAATAACCAGATCCTAGACCATTAATTTCCAGCTTGACTGGATGTTTGAATGTTAAGAATATGAATTATAATATAGAATGTTATGTTAACATTTTAAAACTGTGTACTTAAGTTTCCATGGACTGACAAACAGTAAAGTCAATATTATCAAAGCTACTGACCAATTTTCACATGTAACGTTTATATTAGAAAATACAAACACATTTGTCCAAAATTGATAATATTTTTCTAATTTATTACAACTAATTTTAAAGGTATTGATAATATTTAACAAAAGTGACAGCTTCAGATCACATGACCTGATGTGTGAATATGTGAAAGTAGATCTATTAGCTTTTATAGTTATCAGATAAGATTCTTGCTTTGAAAATTGAAGTATATAATAAACTCACATAGACACATTTAATAGATCTTTGAGTATCTTCTAAAACATTTGATATTTTATATATCGTAATATATTTTGTCATTAACACACATTTATGTTCTCTTCAGACATACTTAACTTAATGGATGCATCCGACGACGTGGACCAAATCTCTCCAAAAATGAGCAGCAATATGTGCGCAACTTCTTTTGATGATAAAGTGGAGACACAGATAGCCAGAGAATCCCAAGACAATGAGGAGCTAGCCGAACAATTCTTCAACATAAAGATGGCGACTCCTTTGGACAAAGAAGTCGACAAGAACTCAGACACCAAACTTAAAGAAACAAGTCATAGCTATTTGTTTAATGAACAGGATTCTAGAGTTACTAAAGAAAGTGAAGGAATAAATAATCTAGACAATAATGAAGCAAGTAATATCATTATCACTAAACTACATTCTCCGAAAGACACATTTTCTGGAAAGGGGAATTTAACAGACATAGGGAGAAAGTTAAAGCCACTTGGTTTAATCACATCAGAATCTCAAGAAAACCAAGATGTATCGAGTAAAATTTATTCCCCGGAAAAAGAGTCCAGTGGACAAATAGAAGCTGATACTGTCGTTTCCAGACAACGGGAAGAAATGGAACTAATTGAGAGAAAGACTGAGGAGGCACTACAGAGGCATAAAGAGAGGTTGGAAATGGAATTAGAAGACACCATAAAATTGTTGGTGAAAGATAACGTAAGTGTTAACATTATCACTCTTTGTGTTTATTTGAATGTTGGTCAAATTATGTTACTTGCGGGCATGAGAGTAACTTTGTGTTAAGTTTTGTGGTATGGATTTGATTTGCTCCAAATTTGTTAAGTTAACTCCACTTAAAAGTACAACTCTTTTAGAAAAATCTAGTCACTTGAAAGTTATATTAATTTATTTTTTATAATATTTAATCTAGTATTATTTGTAGTACCTTTGTTTCTCGGTCCTTTTTGTGTGTTTTTTTTATGCCTCCCGACCCCTTCTTTTAATAAATTGTTTGCACATTCCATACTCCTCCAAAATGTAACCTTCATAAAGTGGGGGGGGGCAGTTGCTTTGTTGACATTTATCAGAGACATGAGGCTCTTTATTCAATACAAGAGATTTGAACACCGATTGGGGGTGTTGAGTGTAACTTGGATTGTTCGAATGTCAAGCTTTTTTTATTCTTTTGGTTTTTCATACCGTGAATCTCATTTACCGTTCACATTGCAGCCACTATATACCAGAGTTCATTGGAACATTCATGCATGGGATGAATAATCACCATTTCATCACTAATTACAATAACTAAGCCAAAATAGTTGCTCTTAATGTACCAAAAATATCTTACCTTAGTACTAGAGTAAATTGGGCTTTCCCCATGAGTAAAAATCAACTCTGGAGTGAAAATTGAGTAAAGAAACTCCACCTACGAAAAAGGAAACACTGTGAGTAACTCACTACGATGACATAATCCCCCTTCTATATTCTGCAGTGTAAAGAATTACACACATTAAAACACTTAGTTTTAATATTTTGGCAATATTGCCTTTATCAAACCGAGGAACAGAAACAAGAAAAACTCTCTTTGGTAAAGTAATCTTCTGTGTCGTCATCAGTTGGCCCCTCTGTTCCTACTTGTCAAAATAATTGGAGAGCTAAGGGTGTTCATCATGTAGAAGGAATTATATAACTGGATAGAGTTGTGGACTGCCGGTAATTGTTGATGATAGGTTGGGTGCTACAAATTATAAAACAGGTTATATTGAGGGTTTGAGTGAGTTTGTTTGTTGGAAGGTTGAGAGTGTCCTGAATTAGACTCACACATGTTCTCACACATTGTTCACGGAACTGTTCCAGTCTATCCACAAGAGAAGCTAAGACGGCCAAACGCCGATTCTCACATACTTTTGCGAGGCATGAAGTGGCTACACCATGACTTTATAACCATGAGGCTACCACTTCCTCAGGTTACAATCACCCTACTCTGCTCTGCTCTCAAGTTTTCCGGCTTACAACGATCATAACATTGGATACAACCAGGGAGTCAAACCAGAACACACTGTTGTTTTTAAGGAACTGGAACAGGATCCTTAAAAATAATTTGCTTATAAACCAGAACCAGAATTGGGATCTCTCTCTCTCTCTCTCTCTCTCTCTCTATATATATATA
>CABFVX010003923.1:38910-54686 GCA_902151425.1 Timema shepardi | reverse complement strand
TATATATATATATATTTATATATATATGTTCATGCTACGACAGGCCTAACAAGCTGGTACTGGAAAATATATGACTTGAATAGAAAACTGACCCAGACCATAGGCTGGAAACAATACTGGATGTGTGTAATAAATCTGGTTTCATAAAGGTCCTCATTGGTTCTTAAATGTTCTAAAATTCTATAATTATTTAAAATTATTTTATAATAAAGGAAATTGATAAAACTAAAGAAAAAAGGAAAAATAAACTATTAAGAGTAAATTTGATGAATAAAGCCCACCTAGGGAAAGAGGAAGAATGTGGGAAGAGTCCAATGCACAAAGGTGACATCTTCTTCCTTTCTTCTGTCTTCTATAGTTGAAATAGTCACACACACACACATTTTAACACAAATATCATAATATGTCGGCATTGTTACCTTTATTATTGTATTTTTCTTCTTTTTAAAAATTCAAAATGGAGTAATCCATTGTTTGTGTCAAGTGTAAATTCTCTTATTTATTTCTGTTTGATAAAGGCAACAATGCCGACATATTATTCTATTTGTGTTAAAATGTGTGTGACTACTTCTGCTATAGAAGACAGAAGAAAGGAAGATGATGTCACCTTTGTGCATTGGACTCTTCCCACATTTTTCCTCTTTCCCTAGGTGGGCTTTCTTCATCAAATTTACTCTTAGTAGTTTATTTCCCCTTTTTTCTTTAGTTTTATCAATTTCCTTTATTATAAAATTATCTAGCCAATGAGCCACCTCATTTTTAAACATAATTATTTAAAAAAATTGCATTTTATGCCCTTCTTACTTTGACTTGATTTCACTTTAAAATACTCTATTTTTTCCTTTCCTCACGGTTTTTTTTGGAAGCTTAGATTTTTGTATTTTTAGATTCTTTTGTAAAAAGATTATAAAATTATGAATGAGCACCTAGCAGTATGCGCTAATGAGGAATAATTATTGTTTTATAGTGTAAGGGAGAAGTTCATGAGTGTACATGAGATAGTAGAGGAAGAAGACTAAGATAGTTTGGGCATGTAACGAAAATTGAAAAAGAGGGGATGCCAGAGAAAATGTTGGAATTGAATTATGAAGTAAAAAGACCGCAAGGGAGACTGAAGGAGAGATGGGAGGAGCAGATAACAGAAAGTGTTCAAGTGAGAGGAGAAGAATGGAAGAAATTAAAGGAGGAAGATGGAGGAATTTTACTAAACTGACATGGCCACATGCTGGAAACAATTGATGATGATGATTATTGTAGGGTTGTATCATTTTACTTTCAAGGTCACATTCAGAATTTCCTTAACTTCTTCACAAGATGGTAACTAGCTGGTTTTGTTACATCAAACTAACATTATATAATTCAATATGTATGTTCTTTGGCTTCAACTCGGTAGTTGGCTGCATTATCTGATAACTCATGATCTTAATAAAACCACACATTTGTAGCCGACGATTTCCACACGTCCATCATAGACTCTGCCTTAAAATACGAGTGCAGAATGACCCTGAGCACGGGACGAATCCTGGATAGCTCAGTGGTAAGACCATTGGCGTAATAAGCCAAAGATCCCGAGTTCGATTCCCCTGTCCAGGTGTCATTTTTCAATTTTCAGAATTACAATTCAGTGTTTAATTCATACAAACTATGTTATGTAATATTAATTTTACTCGCCAAATTCCTTTCACAGGAAAAACGTGTGTCTGAAATTAGAAGTAAAATGTCAGAGGATGAAGAGTCTGAAAGATTGAAACTCTTGAGCCAATTGGAAGAGAGAATGGTCTTGTTCGAGAGTGGTCTTCAAACTCAACGGGAGGTGCAGGAGAAGGCAATACGGTCAGTGCAGTTTTTTACTTTTCTTGGTGACATTTGATGTATTCTTTTAAATAGGTGTTATACTATTTTGGTTTTTAATATATCTATTTGTTCCTTTTACATGTTTCTATCAAAGTGTTGAATCACTCGTTAACATTTTCCCTTTCCCTCCCTTTGTGTTGTTTGGTTTCCTCTTTTAGTAAGTTGTGTAGCATACTCCCTGAAGAGTTCTGATAGGATGAAAGCCAGGTCTGGGGATTGGGCGGTGACGATCAATTTTCTTCAATAGGCAACTTTTACTTCTTTGTCCAGTGGCAGCAATGTAAAGTGTGAACTGTGTTATTCTTTTAATTTTAATGGTGAAAGCCCCATATTGTGTTTGTTCCTTTTATATGTTTTTATTCACCTCTCTTGATACAATTTTTCTTTTTGGTACAAAATAATAAAACATAGATAGCTCTATGTGTTTTGATAAAAAAATTACAATATGTGATTCACATTGATATCAATTTTATGGTTATTCCACAATCAAATTTCTCTCATATTTTGAAATTATTTATTTTGAATCTCTAAACACTTCAAGTGGTGGCAAAGTATGACTTATGTAAAAGGCAGGCTTCAAAAGCTTGAACAATCTGAAACACTAGGGTTCATACTTGGTTAGTTAGTGGTTCTTTAATTTACTTTCTCACTCTTTTAATCAAATGCTTGTGTAATTTTTCTTATCTTCCCCATTCTTGGTCATTAAGGCAAAGCTTGTAATCCAACCATAATATTGCAAGAGAAGGTAACAATGAGAATAAGAACCCTGTTTATACTTTGCATTGCTACCACTGGACAAAGAGGTAGTGGTTGCTTCTTGAAGAAAATCAATCTTTACCGTTTAGTTCCCCAACTTAGGTTGGATTCGTTCTTACCTCTTCAGGAAGGAGTGTGAAACACACAACACAGCTTTCTAAAAATTATATACAAAACAAAATTTACCTTAAAAAGTGTCAAGAGGCTCTGCCCAAGATGTAGACCCTATAAAATTTTGAGTGAGCTGAGGTAAATTTGTGAAAAAATAGACAGCACGTTAAGAAATCTCACTTGCAGAAATTGGAATTAGTAATCCTCATATGATTGCTATTACCAGGGACATGCAAAATTCACATTTGCGATGAAACACATTTTTACACACACATTCTACTGTTTTCACATGACAAACACGAATTTAAGTTTTCTTTTCTAAATAAACGCAATTTCTTTGTAATTTGGCAAATACCACGGTAACACTGGTGATATACCAGTATATGTTTTTACTTATTTTATGGTTATAAAATGGATCCCAGAATATAATTATGTTCAGGATATTTAAGTTTTTTTTTATCTGAGGTTAGCAGTGAAAATAACGATTCCTACTTTTACGCATTATGATACCTAAATTTTGATATATCAATTCTTTGTTTTCAGCTTTTAAAAGATTTCATGCTAGGTTTAAGCAGGGACATTAATAAATATGGCGATCAAGGTTGGCAAAATTATATTTTCTTAATTTCTTTTCGCTTTTCCTTATTTGATAGTTGTTTAGTCTTCTATGACAACATGTTTCGATGTTATTATTGTTTGATCTAAACCTAAGTTGATAATCGATTATTTCGATATTGTTATTTGTAAGACTCAAAGGTAATGATATTGAGATATTGAGTTTAATATTATTATTATCATCATCATCATCATCATCACTGCTTCTTACTACCAGTTCGGGTTATACACACTTATGCTCATGTGTAATGGTAGGGTGATTGTGAGATGAAATGGAGGACCTACAGTTTAACGTGGAATCCGAACCACGGTGTAGGCCTGACTTTCCACTCATTCACAAGATGTGATTAATACACATCAGAGGTGAAGGAAGGGTTTGACAATCAGATAAATCCGAGGATTGAGCCCCGGATCCCCATTACAGAAGTATGACACCTTACCCCTAAACCACCAGGTCACCAAGTTTGATATTACTAAGCGTTAAATGTTTAGTGAAGTATTAAATTTTATTTTTCTCCAAGTATTTTAATAAAGAGTTAAATACACAATATGAACAAAAAATGTAGACAATTTTATCCTAGTTTTTTTAACCAATACTAATTTTACTCTTGTTTACATAAATAACATCGCTTTCAGGTTATATCACCACTTTTTGAGAAAAATAACCCCCTTTTCCCCAAAAAATAACCTCACCTTTTGCGTGTCTGTACCTACTAGTTTATCTACATGATGTGTGTGACTGTTGTGCTTACTCGTGCATTTAGCTTTTGTGCTAACCTTACAATTCACTTAGATTCTATCATGTAAAAGTGTATTTACAGTCTTATTTGTTCACTTATTATAATTTTGTTTTTGCCAGTGACAAGATGGAGACCTACATAAAAGAGTTGGAAGAGAAGCTCTCGTTGGAATGCGAGTCTAAGTGCAGGTCTCTCCAAGAAGATTATATGTCTCGATATAAGGCAGAGAGCTCCAAACTGGAGGCACAGCTCCGGACCGAGAAGTTTCGCTTGGAGGATGACATGAGAGATCGACTAACCACATATGAGAGGCAGCTGCTTCTTAAAGAAGAGACTCAAAAGCAGGAGGTAATTGTGTAGATCTTGCTTTCAATAATCATTTTATTTTTAGGGGTCGACGAGATCCCAAATGCTCAAGAAAAGGTCAGGAATCGTTCAATTTTTGCAAGTTAAATGGGATCTGCTATTTCTACATTTTAAAACATTTAAGTCTTAAAAAATGAGGTTGTTGTACTTTTTTGCACTTTGCCGATAAGATAGTTAAATATTAGAGATGGGCCACTCGAATCCACCAAATCCTGACAAGTATTCGAGATTCAAGGATTCAGTGTTTTACTGGATACGATGGTTGAATCTTTCACCTCACAAACAAAGCATAATATGTTGAATTAAAAATTACTTAATTAGGCCTACTTCAAAAGCACAACATAATTCGTAATCTTTATTTTGTCAGACAAAAGAGATAAACATGAATAAAATCATTATTAAAAAAAATTGTTAGGTGTGGAAAATCTTATGTACCTAGTACGCTACCCTCCCACCTCTATGGGAAACTTGAACTCACACCTTTTCAGCGCAAGCTCACTTCTAAATCTCTCGCCTCACGAACAATCTTGTAAATATTTTAAGGAACACATTAAAACCCTTCAAAAACTGAAAATCAAAACTATAATTACAAATATACTGGAAATAAATTTAAAAAATTAAGACTTTATTTTAACAGAAATAAGAACACATTACACATGATACAAAGTCAGCCGCCATGACGTATATTATGTTTACTCACCAGAGTGATGATTTAAATAAAGATACTGTTAATTATTACTGCCCAACTGGTTTTAATGATCTAAAGTTATGCACAAAAAAACAGAACAATTTATTGCATATTACGATCTTTAAGTTAGATATTTTGTTGGGTTTCATGAAAAATAAATACTATCAACAGACAGACACTGTTTGTTTATGCCTAATAGTCAACGTATTGTATATCAATTGTTTGTTTGGAACTAATTACCATTGCAATTTTAATAAATCAAAGTAACATTTAATGGGTTTAAAACCTTATCACTATCAAAACTGTTTATAGCCCGGCAGGCCATTTTAGTAAAATGTCTCCATCTTCATCTATATATCACCCATTCTTCCTCCTTTAGTTGCTTTCTTTCTTGGCCTCCCATGCAATCTTTTTCCTACATATCATAATTCTTCTCCATAGTTCTCTTTGGTATTCTTACTACCCGTTCAGGCTATACACAGACGTTATCAAATAATATATATATATATACTATCGAGCCAAATACTAGATTTAGATATAATTTGAAAACCTTTCCACTATAAAATACTCTATTTGAAAATTTTCCAAAGTATAATAATATTTGATTCAGAACCAATTAGTCACTAATCAATTATTCAAATTGAAATTCTTTAGTTCTCACAGGCTTAATGTTTACTCATAAGAATTTTAAAAAATGCCATTTTCTTTCATATTTAAATACAAACAGTTTGTATACAAGCATTTGTGTCACAAACCCAAAATAGAAGTAATTTACCACACGATATTGCTGTTGGGCTATCAAGGTGCTACGAAGGGAGGAAGAAACGCTCCGTGAAATCCACGCTGTTGAAATGGATCAAGTACTGAATGCAGAGAGAATGAAGCTCGATGAAAGGGCCAGGGTCAAAATGGAGGAGCTGAGGGCTGAGCTCCGTTTAAAAGAAGAAGAACAGGTAACAAATCTCATCTTAACCAACTAAATTTGTTTTGGTTTTCATCAGAATAATGTTCTTTACTATCCCTTCAGACAAATTTACTTTACATCCATTACTGTGGCCTGGGTCAGTTTCTTATTCAAGCCATAGCTTTTCCACTACTGACTGTGTAGGCCTTATAATATAACTCAAGACTAGGGCAGACACAACATCCAGTCCTCGGCTGTTAATTTATCAATGTGAAAGGGTAAACCCACATTTCACCAACGATAAACTTTAAGCCATTCTGGGAATCGAACCCGGGACTCTTAGCTCAGTAGGTAGACACGCTACTGACACTTAACCATATATAACATTGATTCATAATTTTTAATACATATTTTTCTAAGGTCAAATCTGACAAGGGTACAGACAAGGTATACACCAGACCTACAGCCTCCAGTTTAAATTGCTTCGCTGTCAGGAGTGTAGAGTCCTTCAACAAGGGGTAACATCAGGTGCAATCCCAAGTGACAATATCGATATTAAGCAGGCATTTTTATAAACAGTTCACTTTAAAGATGATTTTATTAGAGAACAAACAAAAATTACCTTCTAGTGTCAAAGTGACTTTCATAAGCTAGGTTCAGGTAGTAACCCAATCTCACTTCCCACAAACCAACCCCCCAAACGAGCCTACTCATGCTGAAATGTAGAATACAATGATCGTTTTATTGTTCAAGAGAATGTTTGCAATATTTAAATATTGTTGACTAATTACTTGTCTGAAAATTTTTGTTCACTGAAAGGGGCCAGTAGGGTGAGATTGGGGTAGGGGAAAAATTACCTAAACCGTTGTGTTCATTCAGTATGCCACCCCTTTACACTGAACAATTTTAAAGTGAGTTGTTTCTCTTGAAAGTGCTGTAATCACTGAAAACTGCAAGTAGCACTCCTTGGTGAGCAAGGACTCGCCCTGGTTTAAGGAGAGCAATGAATCTCCTGTAAGTCTGTCTGTGGACAAGGGATAGTTATTTGACTATACTTTAATGTTATAGAATCTTTAGATAAATGTAATGCTGCTCATTAACACTTATCTGAAAATTAGATTTTTTAATATCCCTTGAAATGTTTTAAAGTCCTTTTGATGCATGCTCTCATTTAATTTTTAATACATGTCACAAAACAAGCCAATACATTAGTTTCATCATCTTCGACTATTTTTTTTTTAAGTTTTTTTTAATAAATATTATAATTTCCCTTGAGTTTTTGTTGTTGTAATATTAGTGTTTCCTCAGTTGTCGACACTGATATCAGAGCTCCAGACGGAGAAAGAAGAAAGACTGACCCAGTTTAGAAAAGAAATAGTGCAAAGGGACCAATCAGAGCTTGAGCAGTTGAGAGCTCAACTGGCTGATGAAATCAACCAGAAGAAAAGGCAGCTTTTGGAGGTCCACCAACAGGTCTGTTACACAAGTTATTCAGAGTATTACTCGGTAACTTCATGGTTCTTTTAAAGAAAAACATCTTATTGGACCACATTATATAATATATCAGATATTTGGTTGTTGTGACTTGTTGGATTGAGAGATGCATCGTTAGTATGAGTGGACAGGAGCTCGGAACATTGGGGGAGGCAACCCTCTCCCAGTGAAGGTTCGGGTGGGAAATAAAACTCACTTATTGATCCAGCAGGTCCTTTCGGTTCAGGAAATGAGAGAGCTTGAAAGATTTACAGAAGTAACAATCGATTTTCTTCAAGAAGCAGCCATTTAAATTGTGAACTGAGTCTTCTTTGCATTGTAAGAGCCTATGTTCCTTTTATAACATGTTCCTTTTATAACAATTTATTTCATATTTAATACATGGTGTAATGTTGGCTGACCTGTTGAACATAGGAACGTAAAGCGTGCTCATTGGCTACCTTCCTCACCTCACGCCATTTTATTAAATCTCTGCGCCACTATCATTTTTGCCTTCATCCCGTCTCCATCATGGAGCCGAGTGTTTGTTTGAAAGTAAATACAGACTTCTTACTCTCAATAATTCCCGATCATGTTTGAGATCCTCCTTAATGATGCAAGTCATTACAATAGACGACAAGATATCACATCCAGATTATTATTTTGGGAAATGTAAAACTAAACTTTCATTGCCACAAATATATTCAATATGGTAAAGAGAAAACTAAATGGTCAAATGTTTATTCTCTTAGCAAGTTCTAGGAATTGACCTAAGAATAGTTGCAAATTTTATTAACTTTATATTTTTGGGCCACTTATATATTATGAAAGACTCTCCAGGGAAAAGGGATGGGAACATATATTTGCAATGTGGGGAATGCCAGGCCTCCACCGTGGTTCGGATTCCACGTTAAACTGTAGGTCCTTCATTTCATCTCACAATCACCCTACTTCTCACAATCACCCTACCATTACACATTAGCGTAAGTGCGTATAACCCGAACGGGTAATAAGGCGCGGTGCTAATAATAATAATAAATATTTGCTATTATATCTTTTTAATGTATCAAGCTTACCTTTTATGATTACACTATGACTTGGATTATTAGATAGGCCATAGTGTAGTTCGTTAAGGTTAGACCGCCATGCTTTGAATTTAATTGATAATGTTTTGTAGAGAGTTGTTGATCAACAAGTTAAAATCCCAGTTTTTAAGTCATTGTTTACTTGTATGGTAAGATTATGGTAGAAAGAAAGGTTTAGAAAATAAACTTTTATTTTAGGTATTGACATTATTTATCTAAAGTGGCAATCACTTGCCATACGAATATATTATGTAAGCAAAATAATAAATGGTGTAGCTGTCACATACTGTGCTTTCTACCAAAATGTTATATAGGTCAGTATTATGGCTGAATATCCCAGTATTAACGTCATTGCTACACTTTTTACTGTGGTTTTATCTTTCTACCAATTATTTTTTGGAAGCAAGATTTGTGGAGTAGCCTCTATTCACTAGAGCTCTTTGCGAAATTGTCAAATTGTTACTGAGGTTTAATGTTAATGGGGTTGTTAACATCCAACATCAAACATATAATTAAGTTTTAATCACTCAACTTTTGCACCACCTGATGTCTAAACCTAATTCCCACCAAAACTATTAAACTCTTCCTTCAAAGCTTAATGTGTGTGACAAACCCCATTAATGTTCTCTTAAGGAACTTGAGAGCCTGGAAGAGCGTCTTAAGGAGTCTTTGGAAGCCGAGAGAAGGGTAAAATCCAGTGCGCTGCAAGAGACCTTGAGAATGGAAGTCGAACAAGATCTAGAGGAGCAGAAACAAGCCATGATCAGAGAACACATGGTACTACTGAGCGACCTCAAAGAGGAACAGTTGGTGCACCTGGAGAAACTTCGCCTTGAACTTAATAAAGAGGTTAGTTTAGTGGTTACACAATTATAAATATAAAAACATAAAAAGTAATGTGCTGTCTATTAGAAGATTATTTCACATAATTCTATGACATAACATTGACCTGGCGGTCTAGGGGTAAGGTGTCAGACTTCTGTGCTGGCGGCCGGGGTTCAGTCCTCGCTCCCGGCACAGATTTATCTGATTACTAAACCCTTCCTTCACCTCTGACAAGACATCTTGTGAATGTGAAGAATGCCAGGCCTCCACCGTGGTTCGGATTCCATGTTAAACTGTAGGTCCTTCATTTCATCTCACAATCACCCTACCATTACTCATTAGCGTAAGTGCGTATAACCCGAACGGGTAGTAAGACGCGGTGCTAATATTAATTAATTATCTATGACATAACTTTCATCCAAGCCACAGATAATTGTCATTTATTACTTTAGAGCATGTGTATATGCCAAAGGCACATCTTTAACCTTTGACAAAAATAAATAATGATAACATTGAAAGATGATATCTGGTAATATAAGACCTTGTACTTTTGTTTGGCTCTGTAGGTAGTGTTTTTATTTTTTCATCATTGATAAATTATAGTGGTAAATTTTATAATAATTGAATATTTTTCCTACCTAAGGAAAAGTGTTGGTAAAAGTAACATATTTCCAGGAGGAAGCTGTGAGAAAGGAGCACACAGACCAACTTGGTGATCTCAGAGCCAGGTTGACCAAGGAGTTGGATGTGGAGAAGGTGCGGATGAAAGTTGCCAGTGAGGGGCTAGACGAGGCAGCAAGACAAGAACTCGTGGAGAACTCAAGGTCAGGGGGTCTCCTATAACTCTGATAGATGGTGGTTTTATAACTATACTTCACACATTTTATATTGAATTTTAACCACACCAATAGGTTATAATAGTCTGAAAAACGTAAATTCCGCTGTAAGACCAGCGTTACGGAACCAAAAAGATATATTCGACTGTACGGGGTATGAAAGAGTAATGGGGTAAAGGCAACTCATCTGCACAGCACTTTGTCATGGGATTGTGGGTATTGTTTATTCAAAGCAAAGGAATGAAATGGGAACTTGGAGATGCTCCTAAATTGAGTTTCACCAAAAATATAATACAGTGACCCTAGCTACACGATTCTCAAAGAGCAACTACACTAATTAGTGAAAACATTTGGAATTATTTAACTTGGTTCTTAATTACCAGTATTTCACCATTATCTTTATTGTTTCTAGGGTGTTTGAAAAGGTGAGGTGTGAAAAGCGTCTCTTGGAGGATAAATACCGCTCATTAAAGGAAAAGTACATTCGTCTAAAGACAGATGTGAAAATCTCCATTGAGCGCCGCAAGAGACGGGATGGGGGTACCACAACGGGCTCAGAAACTGAACACTCATCTTCTCACAAGACAGGGGGAAAACCTGTTGATCCGGAGAGGTCAGTTTGCTGGAGCTTATTATCTAGGAATAACTTAAACGAACGTTGATTAGGTGAACACCTGGTGTAAATAGTTTTTGAAACCATTTAAAAAAATTGTTGAAACCTGAACAATGTATAATAATATAACATAGTGTATAGCAAGCTAAGACAATGAAAACCAAAGCCCACCTAGGGAAAGAGGAAAAATGTGGGAAGAGTCCAATGCACAAAGGTGACACCTTCTTCCTTTCTTCTGTCTTCTATAGTAGAAGTAGTCACACACACACATTTTAACACAAATATCATATTTCGGCATTGTTGCCTTTATCAAACACAAAGAAGAAGAGAGTACAAATAACACAAAAAATGGATTACTCAATTTTGAATTTAAAAAAGAAACTTTCAGAAACACTTTGTGTCAGCTGTTTTTGGGAGCAAAGATAAATTCCTTGATTAAGGTTAATATTCATAGAAAACTGATGATGATGATGATGATGAAAATAATGATAATAAAAAATGATATTTTATAAATAGTAAAAATAATAATAATGTTAATTTGAAAAATAATATTGTAGAAATAAACTTATCTTCTGTTGAGGCCTGGTGGAAATCTAGAATTTGGTAATCCATTGGTGGGCCAGTTCCCACTGTCTAAGTTGAGAACTGTTGCACTGTTTGGGAAATGCTCTTAATATTTTGGTAGTGTAGCAGGTTTGAAAGTCCTGGTTGTGGGTACTGGCATGGATGGGTACATTCTTGTCCGGATATTTGTGGTTTGTGTCAAAACGATGATTGTTCATTCGCTGTCAGAGAGAACCGGTAGTGAGGCCTATATATTCAGCATCACATGATTTGCTCTGTAGTTGGTATATCAAGTTATTGGTTTTGCAATTGTAATAACCAGGGATCTTGTATTCCAATCTAGTTACTTTGTTGTTGAAGGATGTAGCTGGTAGGTGGATTCCACATTTGCTGCAAACGGTACTAACGCAGGGGTATGAACCTTTGGTAGTCGGTTTTCTTCTCGGATTCTCTTGGAGTTAGGAAGTTTGGGATGGACTAGAATATTTTGGAGACTGGGTGGCCGTTTGAAAGTGACTCTTGGGGGGTGAACTAAGAAGGTTTTGGGACTGGGTAGAACTGGTTAGGAATTTGTAACCACTTTTAAGGATGGTGTTGATACGTTGTAGACCAGGATGGTATTGGATTGTGAGAGGGATGTCCTCAACTTTTTTTGGAGGGTCGTAGTCATCCCTGGAGAGTGCTCTGGAGATTTGATTGTCTATTAGAGGCTTGGGGTAACCTCTACTTTGGAAAGCTGTGGAGAGTTGTTTACAATATTCAGTTAAATCGTCAGGTTCTGAACATATCCGTGTGGCAAGGCTGAATGGTAGAGACCTTTTTGTGTATAAAGGATGGCTGCTATGGTAGTGGAGGTATTGTTGGTGATTGGTGGGTTTTATATGTACAGTGGTACGAATTTGGTTGTTTTCAAGGAACAGATTCACATCAAGGAAGGTAAGACTATGATGTGATTTGTTGTGGGTGAAGTTTAAGGGGCTGCAATTGTTGAGATTATCTAGAAAGACGTCCAAGGATTCTTTGGAATGAGGCCAGATCATGAAAATGTCGTCGATGTAGCGAAGCCATAGATAGGGTTTGATGGGCTGAGAATGTAGAAAGCGTTCTTCTAGTAGTCCCATGTACAGATTTGCATATGAAGGAGCCATGCGTGTACCCATAGCTGTGCCCTTTATCTGTAGGTAGTGTTTGTCTAGAAAACGAAAGTTGTTAAATTGAAGGATCATCCTAGCCAGCTCCACCAGAAAAGAAGTGGTAGGTTTGGACCCAGGAGTTCTGCGATCTAAGAAATGCTCCATTGCTGACATTCCATGCACATGAGGGATGTTAGTGTAGAGTGCTGTGACATCAATAGTGACCAGAAAACAGTTCGATGGAAGATTTTTGATTCTGTGAATTTTGTCTAAGAAGTGTTTTGTATCCTGAATGAATGAGGGAAGTTGTTTTACAAAGGGTTGTAGGTGTGAACCAACCAGAGATGATTCTCTCAGACACTGAAATCTTGCAAGATATGAAATAATTTAAATTTCAAAAATTATAATATATCTCTAAGAAAAACTTATTTTCGCTTTATGAGGTCATTGTATTATATTTGGAAGAAGGTACAGGAAGGGTGGATAGAAACATATAAAAGGGACGAACACAAGATGGCCTTTACAATGAAAAGAAGAACACAGTTCACACTTTACATTGCTGCCATTGGACAAAGAGGCCTCTTAAAGAAAATTGATCGTCACCGCCCAATCCCCCGACCTAGGTTTCATTCTATCAGAACTCATCAGGGAAAAGTGTGGAATGCGCAACGCAACTTCCTAAAAGACAGGGGAGAGGGGGAAACCACACACAAAAGGGATAAAATGCAAAATGGTTAAGAATGATACGACACACAGATAGAAACATAAAAGTTATAAGGTGTATTTTAAACCTTTTACATGTTTCTATTTGTGTCTCTACCCACCCCACCCCCACCCCCTTTTAGGAAGTTACATTGAGCGTTTCACACTTCTCCCTGATGAGTTCTGATAGAATGAAACCTTTGTCGGGGGATTGGGTGGTGACGATCAATTTTCTTTAAGAGGCAACCATTACCTCTTTGTTCAATGTAAAGTGTGAACTGTGTTCTTCTTTTCTTTGAATAGCCATGTTGTGTTCGTCTCCTTTTATATGTTTTTATCCACCTTTCCTTTACCTTCTTCCAAATATAATAAAAATAATATATAATTTAATAGTGAAGACACAAGTTTGAACAGTCACTTGCAGAATACATGCATAAACCTTCATTTTAATCAAAAGACAGGCAACAACAGTATCAAAGTAACCGTAATCAACCTTTAGCCATACTGCCATAGTCCGGTCTGTGTTTTGTTCTCTTCTGTTTAATAAAGGGACTGATGTACCCTGAAAATTATATAATAATGTGTTTTGTCTGGTAAGTGCGCAGGCCTTGCCCATCTATCCTCCTTTCAAAATTTATGGTACACACAATTTTATGGATAATTTGTTACTTGTATTTCTAAACTCAAATCTTGTTGAAAATTGATTTGAGTCAACAATATCAAAATTTAAATTCAATATTTTTTTGGAAGCAGAGTCATTATTCTTTCTCTTGCTATTAATATTTTTCTAGTTGGCTTACAAGAATAAATACAAATAAACACTAATTTTAGCCATATTTTTTCTATTCATAGCCACATATGTTTTAAATTTTATTTTATTTTAAGGGTTGTCAAACTCGATTCTTTAATGCCTCAATATCCTTGATTCTTACTAGTATCGAACGAATCGAGAATCAATCTTAGTATAACGATTTTCTATAGTTTCATTCTTAGCTCCTATGAAACTTCCGGCAACTAAGAAAATGGCAAAATTCAGAACAAGGTTATGTGGTATAGAGCACTGGGCTAAATCATGGTTTAAATTAGAAGAGATAGCCAACACACTTACCTTGGTGGTACTGGAGTAGAAATTGTTTAGAAAGAACACTAAAAAAACAAAATAAGGACAAGCTTTCACAGCCACAAACAGCTTTGTTATACCTTTTTTTAATTATTTGACTTGGTGAGGCTTGAGGGTGAAAATACATGCTTTCTAATATAATTATTAATTATTTTATTAATTTTGTAAAATGCTTTAGTACTTGTTAAATGGGTCTTTCCTGTGTTTAAAAAAATGAACATTTACATTTTTTTAACCTTGCTATTTTATACAGTTGAATAAATAGGTTTTTAAACGAGGTTGGATGCTTGGAAAAATAATTGAATAGTAAATTTTCAATAATCGAAGAATCGAGGTTGAACTTAATAATCGGAATCAAGATAAGAAGGTATCGTGACATCTCTAGTTTATTTATTTCCATTTTTAACCTTGAAAATGTTTTATCCACCCACAATTCAGGGTAACTAGTGAGACTTGGTTTGTTGAAGGTCCAGCACTATATTGATATGGCTCACAAGATTGTGTTTAGGGGGATCTAGAGACTCTTACTATGTAGCATTTGTCCAAGACTGGATGTATTGATTATTGGTATGTACTGCAACAAGATTAAAAATGTTAGTACATTAGGTGTTTTGGTCGAAAGAAAAAGAATTGAGTAGGAGTTGACCCTCGAATCTTTAAGGCCCTTGGCCCTGTCGAATGCAAGTCTAAAACCTATTTTGTGGGATGGGTGAAAGGTGTGATGTGGTGTGGTGTGGTGCGGTGCGGTGTGGTGTGGTGTAAGGGCTACCTCTCCCTCCTTGCTCTACACCATTTAAAAAGTTTGGATCCCTTTTCCTACACAACATTTATAAGTTTGCCCGGCTGGGCTAGTGAAGAAACATCCTGGTTTATTCTCAAGCTTCTGGGTCCCTGAACTCGCCACGAATGGAGAGTTTGTCTGTCAATTCTGAGACATCTACCTCGACAATAACATTTTCAAAACTATGCCTGTGTATTAATTATAAGTCATTCATGAGCTAAGTTTACCTGGATGACAGCTCGAAATGTTACTAGAAGTAATCCCTAATATATCACTACGCCAACAGCTGACATCTATCACTTTGGATGACTGTAATGAAAACAGATGGTAATATATTAATGTGATAGTTAACCACGGTAATTTAGGCCAATATTATTTATATATTTATTTGAGGTCGGACACAAAGTTTATTTATCGTTTTATTCCCCTTAAAAAAAATATTAACACCACTTTCACAAAAACTTCTAACGAACATAGCTTCCAATGGCGAATGATGAATCTAAACCATATGATTGAATATAACGATAAACAAGTTTTTTACGATGATGCAGACACGCAGTTGATGAAAATATTTTATTCAGTTAAATATTTCAAAATACGATAAAATAAT
>CABFVX010003923.1:0-25717 GCA_902151425.1 Timema shepardi | reverse complement strand
GGGGGGGGGGGGGGGGGGGATTTGAGTATAGAATTCCAAATTTTCTTGAATACCCATAAGGATTTGAGGGATTTGAAGATCCAAGGGTCCCATCCTTATTACTTACTCCACCCTCTTCCATTCAACAACCAGATTACCCAGTTGCTGACCTTGACAACATTCTTATAGTCATCTCCGCAATATCCTCTTTGTTGGGTTCTTCTCACACTCTATCCTCCACTGTTCTAAGTGTACATTATTTCACAAACCAAATCCCCAACAAGTGGAGAGAAGAGTAAACAATGAGTCATTCATCACCAAGCACATCATCAAATAAATCTATTGATCCTGAGCTTGAGTAGATCTTTAAAGGAATCCCAAGTTTTTAAACTGAGTTTAACTAAAGGCTGGTCTACAAAGAGTCTTACCTGCTTGTCTTGTCAGAAGTCTGAGTAGTAACATGCAGGTTGTCGTATTGTAGTTGCTTACTACAAAAGGAACTGTCTGCAATAAAATGTCATGGCACGTAATTTCAACAAATAGGAATTAAGAAAACATAAGCAGTCAAAAAATAATAAATACAGCAGACTGTTACAGTTTATACAACTATATAGGTAGAACTGTTTTCAATATAACAATTCTTTTCTTTCGTAAATAATGGGGATAAATACTGACAATGTGTCTTCAAAATCCATTTTACACTGGTATTTAACGATTAAAAGTCAACAAAAAACGAGGCAAAAAGCATTCATACACCAGCATGGACTATGGATTCATAACCAAAGTCCTAATATTAATACTTTCAAATAATTTTAAAATATATTATGTCTAAACAATAATAGTTTTTAATTAAAAAATGCAATTTATATTTATATAGATTTCCATCAAATAGGCTATAATCCTATTATAACTAAATATTAACTTTAACTGATTTTAATAGCGCAACCAAATTTATTTTTGACTGGCTGAATGCAACGTGTCTCAACGCAAGAGATTGATAAGGTTCATCTCCTTGCAACAAGCTATTATGACTCCAACTCCCAACAAGTGGGTATGACTCTATGTAGACTGGCCATAAGAGTTTATTATTTTTTTCAAATATGCTATTGAAGTTATTGTAAAGATATTCAAATGTAGTCATGCTTAATAAAATGGGAATGAACATATTGCAAGAGTTGAAAATATGTTCGTGTTTTATATATATATATATCGGAAATCAATACATCGCAAGAATTGAAAGAAAATATTTCTTGTTTTCTACGCGAAGATAAATAATAGACATAAAAGAAGATAATGATAAAACATACTTAAGCATTATTGAGTTCACTATTTCCAATGTATGTGTAATTGTTAAGAATGTTGTTTTAGTCTCTTTTTTTTAATCTGTTTGTATTTTTATTTTTGCTTTCAAATTATAATTAATTATAAAAAGACTCAAATTTTAATTGATTTGCTTTTTAAACAATAATATAAGTCTAGAGTGTTAAATTTGGCTTGATTTTAACCTTTATTTTGCAAGGAGTGGTTGGTGTTTATTAAAATTGAAAGCATTATTGAAATGAATCTTAATTCACAGTTTAGGCTTATATTGTTTAATTTGGGTCTATTTGTAAATCATTAAAATTTATAACAATTTGCTAAGATTCGGATTCAAGCTTCAAAAATAAAATGTAGATTTGGATTCGAGAAATAGTGTATTTGAACCTTCTCTAGCTTAAACAAATATTTAAAATAGTAAAACTAGAATAAATGGTGATGGTTTGGACACAGGCCATCTGGGTAGCTCAGAGCTTGAGTTCTTTCGCCATCGCATCCACCTAGAGCGAGACTCTGTGCGGCGAGCCAAGGACTTCCTGAGGACGCAGCGCAACAGCTTTGTGTCCAGACAGAGGGAGCTCAAACAGAGGCAGCTAAATGGCAGTACCACTGCACGGAACATGCTTGATCAGCTATACCAGGTCATCACCTCTTTTATATATTAACCTTTTGTTAATTTAATTATCGGTACTCGGAAGTAAAGTTGGAATACCGATAATTTAAAAGTGCTTCCAAGGTCACAATTCAACTGGAAACTTGAAAGATCATAGGGAAATTTTGGTGCCTGGAAAAAAATTCGCAAAAAACAGGGAATTTCTTACTGAAAAAAGTGGCAATCATGACTTCCCTCAGTTTGTAATAGAATCACAATGAGTGTGCCACTTCTTATTCCAACTTTCCTGGTGTTGGCCCTTCTTTTCGACACCTCTGTGTTTGACTACTTGTTAGTTCAAGTGACTTTCTGGAACTGTTTTGCTCAAACCCCAGTTTATATTAAAGGTTTGGACTCTAGCTCGATATGAGTATTCACAAAGTCCTAGCATAGCATATAAGATGGGATCATTGTGTAATCCCTCAAGGTCATTGTAAACAGAGTATATATAACAAACTTGCTAATATAACATTAGCTGAAATCCAAAGTATTAATTTAATTATATTAAATGCTACTGGTTCAGTGTTTTAGAGCATTCTTGATAACCGTTCAATATAGTATGCCTTAAAACTAAGAGATTTTTAAGATAGTTTTTCCCTAACTTTGCTCCTTGCAAAATATTTTTATATATACACACTGATAAACTCATTTTATATCTAAATATTTTTCTTTTTTAACTCACTGAGTCTCACCACAATTTGTGTCACATTATAATAAGGATTGTTTTTAATACACACACACAGGAGGAACGCGAGTTGACAGACATGGAAGTGTCTCTTCATCGAACTCGCAGCCTTTTGGGGGAGAAGATAATCCGGCTACGCCATTTAGAGCAGTCTTTGTACCGTGCGACAGACAGTGAGGCCCCACGGGGGGCAGAAGACCAAACTATCTCTGACTTGTCCTCACACGGTGGCAGCTCAGGGTTCAGCAGCACAGAACTGGGCACTGACACGCCAAATCTAGGTGAGGGCAGTTGACCACGCTAAATCTGTGCTTCCTCTTTTATTTCACTTGATATTTAACTTTATTTCTAAAAAACAAAAATAATTTGAATTAATTTAAAACATCAATATATATAAAAAAAGTATTTCAATTAACAAAGTTTATTTAAGATTTTAACAAAAATAAAACTATTTAATTAATTCTGATTTCATGAAAGTAGACTTTTGCCTCTTTTCCTTGTATCTCTGTAACTTAGAAGATTGGTATATATTAGAGATAGGTCAAATCCACTATTTCTCGAATCCGAATCTACATTTTATTTTGGAATCAGAATCCTAGCAAATCGTTATAAATTTTAATGATTTACAAATGGACCTACATTACACAATATAGGCCTAAACTGTGAATTAAGATTTATTTCAATCACGATTTCAATTTTAATCAACCCCCAACCACCCCTCGCAAAATACAGGTTAAAATCCAGACAAATTAAACAATCTAAACTCATGTTATTGTTTGAAAATCAAATCAATCAAAATTTGAGCGTTTTTTAGTTATTTTTAAAAGTGTTGTTAAAATGAGTTAAGTTTCTAAAAAAACATATGAAATTAACAAATTAGGCCTAGTTATTCTTTGATCAACTTTAATCATCTCTAAGGGATATTTTATTGTATTAAGATAGCAAAAATTAAAATACAAATAGATATTTTTAATAAAGACTAAAACAACATGCTTAACAATTAAACATACATTGGGAATAGTGAACTCAATAATGCCTAAGTATGTTTTATTATTATTTTATTATATATCCATTATCTATTTTCACGTAGAAAACAAATATATTCTATTCCTGTGATATATCGATTTCTGAGAATACATTCTATTTAAAACACAGGCTGACTTTGTATCATCCGTAATGTGTTCTTATTTCTTTTTAAAAAAAAACATAATTTGTCCTATTTATTTCCAGTATATTTGTAATTCTAGTTTTGATTTTCAGTTTTTGAAGAGTTTTAATGTGTTCATTAACATATTTACAAGATTGTTTGTGAGAGGAAAGTTTTAGAAGTGAGCATGTGCCGAGACAGTCGAGTCCAAGTTTCCCATACGGTTGGGAAGGTAGGCTATTAGGCAAGTTAGATTTTCCACACCTAACAATTTATTTTTTAAATAAGATTTTATTCATGTTTATCTCTTTTGTTCGACAAAATAAAGATTATGGATTAAGTTGTGCTTTTCAAATAGGATTAACTAAGTAATTTTTGAATTCAAAATATTATGCTATGTTTATGAGGTGAAAGATTCGATCATCGAATCCAGTAAAACACCGAATCCTCGAACCTCGAATAATTGTCAGGATTCGGTGGGTTCGAGGATTTGAAGATTCGAGTGGCCCATCTCTAGTATATATTAACATATATATTATTATTAAGTACATATTAATAATAAAAAACACAAACTTTAAATCAAAAAGTACTTTATTTAATGCAACAAATACAATTTTGTTTTTATTCGGTTCCATTAATTTTAATTAATTTACACTCAAAAAGGTACACATTAACAGCTCAATGATAAAATGTCTTGAAAAGAATAAGATAATTTTTATAATTATTTTGTAATTTCTCAAATTTTTGTCTGCGCTGGTTTCTAAATACCTAGGCCTCACTACAGGCTCTCTAAGACCATGAAAGAACAACCGCCAGATTCCTGACAAGCCTGTTCTCTTTCAAGCTGTTATCAAACTATTAGGAACATTTTTCAAAGAATGCAACAGTTTGACTCTTGTACTTGGTCAACAAGTTTAGAAACATAAAGCCAACACTTTATACACTGCTTATTTTATTAGTACTCCAGAATGAGGCAAATCAATTTAGGTTTTTTCATACAAATATTTTGGTTTGGTAAAGTTCACAAGAATACCTGTGCTCTTGAGCATTGAATGATATGATTTGGTGAAGATATATCACCATTTTTTGTTGGATTTACAAGCCTTATTTTTGATCTTTCACCATCTTTCTTTCCTTTAACCACCCACTGGTTTGTCTCTCCATACTCAAGTTTCATATTTTAACTAATTTATTAACTTTATTTTATTCTTCTTTTATTTCTGTGGATATTTAACATATTTATATCATAGAATTCCTTGACATTATTTTAATATAAAATGAATACAATTATAGAATTGTGGAGAAATAAAGCACAAATAAAAGTAAATACACTTAAATATTTCGATGTTCTTATTACTTCTTCCTCAGGAAGTAGTAGTAACAATGAACAGAAAGCTAGCTTTCATTAAGCTATCCATCTATTCAAGCCTAGATACTGTTATATAAGTCTCGCAACCTGTCATTTGGCAACACTGCAAGGTTTCAATTACTCTTCACATTTTTTATGTGTTTCTTAATATGATGAAGGTGTATCTGTGAGAATTTAAAAACCAATGTGTAACTGTGTAAGTGAAAAGCAAATGAAGAGAGAATTTTACTTTTTTTAGGACAGGATATCAATGAATATTGTGAACGTAGCAAAATCATTTCATAATATAAACAAACACATGAATGTTTTATTTGAGTTCTAACTGTCCATTTTGGGACAAATCTCAACCAAACATTGATGTCTCATGGTAATTTTACATTGACAGGTCGGGTCCCATTGGGTCGGGGAACCCATTATCAAGAGTCGACTGAAATCATCCAGAGCCTGGAGAATCTCAATTCTGAGATTAGGGAGATATGGGAGGTGCTTCACAAACAGCAAAAAGATGCCAGCAGTTTGCATAGAACAGGTGCTTGTCTATTGATCTCATTGCACGGCTGGCCGCTATTCTAAAATGACTAGAAAAAATGACATGTATATTAAAACATTAATAGCAAGCAACTCTTTTGAAGTAAAAAACTAGAAAAATTGGACCTTCATTGGTGAACACATAAATAAGGTTTCAACCTTGTTTGGTTTACCAGTGATGAGGTCAGGGTTCAAATTCTTGCTGGATGTCCTGAGGATGGTTTTCCCTAAATGGGTTGAACCCTTGCCCCTCGTAAGTGGAGTCATATTTCCTCCTAATTGTACCAAGCTCATCTCCACTCCATCAGGGTAAATGTGTTGATAGTCAATTACAACCAGAAAACATAGCTATTACGCAGAAACATACTTGTTGATTGACCAATATAGAATGTTGGTCAGTCTATAATACCTCAAAACGAGGGAATTTGGTTGCTTTGAAAAATACATAGTTGTACTATTTGTAGGTATTGTAAGCATCTTTTCATACTTTGTAATACTTGCACAATGTGCTTCTGAGCTTAAAAATACTTTGATTTGCAAAAAACCTTGACTCTAACAGAAATACGGGTACAGCCATTTCTAGCTTATTTAATAATGCTATTTTTTTTGTCTTGTATCCATCTTTGTGGTCAAGAGTTCCTGGCTACAGATCCATAGGTCCCGAGTTCAATTCCCAGCATTTCCATTATTTATCTGTGAAGCAATGGGTCTCGAACAAGGTCAAATTCGGCCTCGTAAGGGCAAATGAGGAGCTACATGGGTAAAGAAGTAGCTCCGGCTTAGAAAACTGAGATTAATAGTCATAGGGCTTGTAGTTCTAGCCACATGACACACTTTATATTAGAGATGGACCACTCGAATCTTCGAATCCACCGAATCCTGACAAGTATTCGAGATTCAAGGACTCGGTGTTTTACTGGATTCGATGATCGAATCTTTCATCTCATAAACAAAGCATGATATTTTGAATTCAATAATTACTTAATTAGGCCTACTTGAAAAGCACAACTTAATCTGTTATATTTATTTTGTCGGACAAAAAAGATAAACATGAATAAAATCTTCTTTAAAAAAAAAAAATTGTTAGGTGTGGAAAATCTAACTTGCCTAATAGCCTACCTTCCCAACCGTATGGGAAACTTGGACTCGACCGTTTCGGCACATGCTCACTTCTAAAACTTTCCTCTTACGAACTATCTTGTAAATATGTTAATGACCACATTAAAACTCGTATGCATACGATCCTTAAGTTAAACATTTTGTTGGGTTTCAAGGAAATTAAAAACTGTCAACAGTCAGAAAGCAATAAAACGGTTTATTTATCCCTATCGACCTACGTATCATATATCGATTGTTTGTTTGAAATCGATTCAGGTAATCTGATCACTTAGTAAGCGCTCTCGAGTTTTAAGAATCAAATAACGACTTGCTAATCCATTATTTATTTTAAAATTGATTTTAACTTAGTTTTTATTACTTTTTAAATATATTATTGAAGTAATTGTAGAAATATTCAAACCTAGTCCTGCCTTATAATATGGGACTGGACATATTGTAGTCGAAAAAATGTTCGTGCTTTAGTTAGAGTATATCCTCAGAAATCGATATATCACAGGAATAGAATATATTTGTTTACTGCACAAAAATAGATAATGGATATAATAATAAAATAATAATAAAACATACTTAGGCATTATTGAGTTCACTATTTCCAATGTATGTTTAATTGTTAAGCATGTTGTAGTAGTCTTTATTAAAAATATCCGTTTTTAATTTTATTTTCGCTATCTTAATATAATAAAATATCCTTTAATGATGATTAAAGTTGATCAAAAGATAACTAGGCCTATTTGTATATTTCACATGTTTTTTTAGAAACTTAACTCATTCTAACAACACTTTTAAAAATAACCAAAATACACTCAAATTTTTATTGATTTTATTTTTAAACAACAATATGAGTCTAGATTGTTTAATTTGGCTGGGTTTTAACCTGTATTTTGCAAGGGTTGGTTGGGGGTGATTATAATTGAAATCGTGATTTGAAATAAATCTTAATTCACAGTTTAGGCTTATATTGTGTAATGTAGGTCTATTTGTAAATCATTAAAATTTATAACGATTTGCTCGGATTCGGATTTGAGATTCGAAAATAAAATGTAGATTCGGATTCGAGAAATAGTGGATTCGACCCATCTCTACTTTATATGATATAGGTTGGCATTATCGTCCCTTTCAAGCTCACACCATGGAGTTGGCCGGCCCCCTCCCCCCTTGAATGACTGATGGTTTACGCTTTTCTCTCATTGCCTGTATTTTATTAGTAGGAAGATTTGTAGGGGATCATAAAAACCCAACAATTGAATCGTTGTCAAGACCAGCAACTAAGCAAATAAAAACTATTAAAGGGATATCGTTGTAGGGTTGGTAACAAAATAGCATAGTGCAAAAGGAACATCCTAGAAACTGCCTTAACCTGCCTATCTGGGAGTAGGAATATGTTTTTCTTTCCTTGCGATAGTGTAAAGGTCAGTAAACACTCAGATGGGAAGGGTTTTGAAAACACTAAACCTTATTTTAAATTGTACTTATGGAATATAAAATTGAATAATAAGTACACAGTTACTATCATAAGTTTATTTATGATATTTATGTGTATGAAATAAAGTGCATCAAACAAGATATAGGGATTTGCGAGCCTGGATCTTTTNCCCCCCCCCCAGTTTGAATATATTCATAATTTCAAAATGTTAAGATATATTTGTTTATTTTAAAAGTAAATATCACACTCAGTTATATAGAATTATATGTTTTTAAATTAGAAATAATTCTTTAAAAAACATTCAAATAAAAATATAATTACACTAACGATTATTTAAGTAAAGTCATAAAATGAATAATTGCATGATGTCTTGAAAATGTATGTCTATATTATTATTATTATTATTATTATTAGCACCGCGTCTTACTACCCGTTCGGGTTATACGCACTTACGCTAATGTGTAATGGTAGGGTGAATGTGAGATGAAGTGAAGGACCTACAGTTTAACGTGGAATCCGAACCACGGTGGAGACCTGGCATTCCTCACATTCACAAGTGTATGTCTATAATAAGACAGTGTAGATTAATGTAAGGTAAGTGATAGTGAAGGAAGCCGACCTGAGAGGATAGTTAGGAACAAACACTTCTCTCTTCATGTCTTCTTAAACTTTTACACTTCCCACTTCTTTAAAACATTCACAGTTGCACATTGTTTTTAATTTTCTGAAATTTTACTTTTTCGTTAATTTGTCCCTCCATATGAAAAATAAATATTTCCTAAAATTTAAAACAATGCGTAACTGTGAAAGTTTTAAAGAAGTGGGATGTATAAAAGTGTAAGAAGAAATGAAGAGAGAAGTGTTTTTGTTTATATCTAGGCCTAACCTAACTATCCTCTCAGGTTGGCTTCCTTCTTTATCACTTAGTTTACATTATTGTACAATGTTTCTACACTGTCTTGTTAAAAAATAATTGGTATTTTAATAAGCTAATATTTCCCCAAAATCTGCTTTAGTGACTTAATTTACCCTACAAGAAAATGTAAGAATCATAACAGATATAAACTTGAAGTGTTTCTTATTTCATTTATTATTCCTTTGTATAATCATATCTTCTGTTCCAATTCCATTCCTTTATGCTCAGTTGCAAATGCATGTTGTATGGGCTCTTGCTAGACATTTTCTTACTAGGAGATTTATTTTGATTCCATTTTTAATGCTTATACAAGTTGATGTCCATACTTTAAAATTAAAAATAATATGATCAAAATAATATTTCTAGCAAAAACATGAAATAGTTAATACTTTTTTAGTATAAATGTGGTAAGTTTGGTCAAATATTTATTGCAATAAGTGAGATCAACACTGATTTTAGACAGGTTAACCAACATAATTCTATAACTAAATAGTAACTAAACTAGTGATAGTTTTGTCGCTAAACTTATTAGCTAATACAAGTTTTAAATATCTTAAGTTCAAAAATATTCATTATAATAATATAATCTTGATATTAAATTTTTAATTCAACAGAAATTATTACTTTAGAAAGGGACTAGGTGAAAATAGTAAAAGGAATCATTCATTTATTTAGTCATTTATTTAGCTATTTTTAACTTTTAATGGTTTGTCATGGTAGTACAAGTAAAAAACTTCAACTAAGGATGATTCTAAATGGACGAAAATATTGAATAAAATTATCAGTCAAAAGTAGTTTTAAAGATCTATTTTCGTATTAATGTTAAAACTGATATTAATTTTAAAATTAACCAAATGATTCACAAGTGAAAATCCTGATATTATCTAAATTAAATAGCCTATTCTTAATAATCAATTTTTAAAATGCAATAGTAAGTACATCACGTGGAAGCTCAAAAATGACAAGATTACAAAACTTTCGATCTCGATCTCAAGCTTAAGTTACGAACTCAGTTCGAAGCTCGAAATTCGAGTACTTGTAGAGTCCTAACAAAATATTATTTATAATTATATATATATATATGATTGAATTGTAAAAAAATAAAAGTAAAAACACTAACACATACTTACAAACACTTGAATATCTTGAAACTTTTATGACATCTTCCTCAAGAAATAATAGTAGTAGTACTTAGTGAACAAGATGCTACAAAAGAATTGAAATATAATTTTTTTTTATAAATATGTATTTGCTAGGGTGTAGAAAGGGGATGGAGGTCTGGAACCCCTTTAACCGTTTTGCTGCGATAATTGAATATATCCGATCTCAGCATTACCACCATTGACTGCGGATATAAACTTAACCCCACGACGTGTAAACTTTATCTACCTTTGCTGCGACAGTAGGAAATAGCCACAAGATTGTTAAAATGCTGAATTTTTCATACAAGCATGTCCATGCGCCTCTGACATCTTGTGTTGGTTTTGAGAACTGTCAATTACCAGCTGCTAAATCATAATAATAGTTGCACTTGTTTACTTACGCATTCCACTACTTGTAGCACACGTGCAATATTTATGTGGCAGAAATTACGGTTTTATTAGTGTAGTTAAGCTGTAGGTCCTCCATTTCATCTAACCATCACTCTACCATTACACATTAGCGTAAGTGCGTATAACCCGAACGGGTAGTAAGATGCGGTGCTAATAATATTAATAATTTAAACATTTCAATGGTATCTAGGTTTGACACCCCTTAAATGTTCTTTATGCTTGACCCCTTGAATGATTTATAGCTTTAAAACCTTTCAAACGGTATCTAGGTTTGACACCCCTTAAATAATATCTAGGCTTGACCCCCTTACATATTTTCTAGGTTTGAAAACTTTTAAATGACTCTAGGTTTACACCCCTTAAATGTTATTTAGACTTTACACTCCTTGTAATCTCTATTCTGTCTGGGTCTCCTCCCTTTCCCGCTAAAAGGCCTCTTTCATGCACGCGGCGGATCCGCAATTATAACACGCTACCACTGTAGGCGAAATAGTTGGGCGCACAGTGATACCAGGCCTAGAAAAAATCCTCAGTTCCAAGTTCCATATACTTGGTCTTTCTTTAACCTCACCAATGAAACGTTCAGTGTTGAATTCTTCCACAACGCAACCTCACACTTAAATAACAATCTGTAAAGTGTCGGGAGGGCACCACTGAAGTTTATGCAGTTCAGTTGGCAACTTTGTGAGCTGACGGCAGACCACTACCTCTTGTATAAAAGGTCGAATTACACTCAATGTATTTAGACACCGCTCGAACACTGCGGACTCTTAACTACCAGCAGCTGGAATTACAAAACGCGGCGGAAGGTTTACCGCTACCGCGTGTATAAATTGACTCATTTAACTCAATGTAGCTAAACAACCAGGCGGCGCACTTGAATGGTTGACCTTGCAATACTGCCCTCCGCCCTTTTCTGTTTTATTTTCACTTTCACTAGTAGTAGGATCACAAGTCTCCCAACTGTTTGTCTCTCCACCAGCGTTGTAATACCCCCTCAGGCCACAACCTCTTGCTTTCTGCTAACAAAGCTTTCCCCCCTTTCCCTCTTATTGAACAAAGGACAAGTTATCTTTAACTATGCGTCAACATATTATCTAGCTAGCTACCCACTTGTCTCGGCCAACTGCTGCACGCTGCCATAAACTTAGGAGTCTGGACATGATTTTAAAACGATTATGACACTACTATTTGAACTTGCCAACTTGCTATTTGAAGTTTCGAATTGGATATTCGGCCATTAATTATTCGAAATTTTTAATATTCGCACACCCCTAATTTGATATACAATGTTCAATTGTTTACCAAAGGAATTTTGTGGTCAAAAAGTCACTAATATTTGTTTTTACAACTCGGTAGACACCCTGAACTATTAATTATTGTAAATAAACTTCTTGAGATATATTTTTTGTTCTGATAAAATGTTGGTGTGTTTAGTAGCTATCCCCCCTCCGCCACTACTCTATCAGGATGTGGCTTGGCCAACCCTGTTAGTTGCGCCAACGTTGCCCGAGCGAGTGCAAGCACTGCGCCAACAAGCCCAACAGAACCTGAGTGCCATGGCTCATTACACCATGCCCGGCGCGCAGCAGCACAGCAGCGATGCGGCTCTGGCCGAGAGGACCAGGAGCCTGAGGGAATGGCTCAGACAGGCAAGGCTCGACTCTGGCGATTTGGTCAGCCCTGGACAAGCCACGCTGTGAGACACTCATTTACTAGCGAGGTACCTATCAGGGAAGAGTTGTTTGTCACTAGTAAAAAGAATATCCAAACAACTGTGTAGAGTTAAAAATGCAGCTATGTAGCATTAAAAATTTAAAAATTGGCAGCCAAAGAAAGGATGCAATTGATCCTGATTATGTTTTGGATTTTAATGTTTAAATTTTAGTTTTTCATTACAAGTTTTAATTTGTATCATAACTTTATAGTTTTTTTTACTTAATAACTAGTAAAATATAAATAAGAATGGCTATTAGATATTACTTACAGAAATAATAAATACATTGAAAACTGAAAAAAAAAACAAGAACTAATCAATTACTTCTGAAAGATTTTAAAAGATAAACTATTATAAAACTCATATGTTATTACATACTAACTTATTTTACAATGCAAATCATACAAAAGATCAAGAAAGGGAAATGTTGGTTATGATGCACTAAAATATTGGTTACCAGAATGTATTTGTGATAAAGGTGTATGCGAGAAGAGTCTCTCTCACATAACAGGAGTGAAAGGACCTCTCACTTAATCCATCCGGGTGAACAGGTGTACTTGGATAAGGAATGTTCGAGGGTTTTATAAGTAAAGTCTAATTTGGAAAGAGAAAGAAAAACTTACTCATAGGTACTGGACTGTGAGCCCTTTAGCTGACTCTGTAGAATAAGACATGAAGAGTGGGCCTGAACTCATGTGATTTGACCTATTCAAAGTATCTTCCTCACATAACATGCATGGGGGAAATTTTATTGAGAAGAGCAAGTATATGGCCTGGGTATTGCAAGAAGGTCCCAATGTCCAAATATCAACTGTCAATAGAAAGTACTCTACAAAAGGCTTATTTTAATAATGTGCTTACTAGTACCGTATTTACCTACATATAGGTCATCTTTACATATACATTTCACATGAATTTCTGACACTGAGACATAACTAAAATCATACGGTGTATTTTCGTGGTTGACCTGGTATAGATGTTAACAATATGTGTATGACCGAGACGATACCAGATCTCAGTTTAGTAACGGTTTCCTTGACCAGACTAAACAGTACGGTTACGACCAATGAGCCGAAAATTTTTGCGCCAATTTCAAAACAGCATAACTTCTTATGTTAGATTTAAATGAGTATAACCTGGTAGCCAATGAATTTTAAGTTTCTGTAGATTAAATGGACAGAAATTACTGGCTAGAAATACATTATAGTAAGTAGGTACTTAAAAATCGTTTATTTATGGATAAAAGGATCTAGGCCTATTTAATATTACATACCTCAGGTTTTCTTAAGGTTATTTTTGGGAAGATATGTTTAGCTTGACATGTTATGTAAATATTAGGATGTCAAAATAAGCACCAATATAACTAAGAATAAAATTTTATGTTTATTTGCAGTATATGTAGTAGGATACATAAATTCACCTACCGGCTGTTAGATCTACTCTACCCCAACTGCCATTTTTGTTAAGTAAAAGATCTCAAAATCGTTTTCGCTCTCCACCTTGGTCAGAACTACTTTGTCGTAAATTCTCAATACCAAAATGTAATCAAGTCACTCGCAAAAACTTGCCTAATATATTGGTGAGTTTGTCAAGTAGTGTCTTTAATTTTGGCAGCACAGATGTTACATTCACTAACCCCCCTCCTGGAACTCCCACATGAAACAGTAAGGGTGGCGGAAAGAGGGTTGGCTTCAATTCATTTAATGATTTTTTTCTGTGTACCCTCTGCATATACTATTGACTCAATATTCGAGTTTGACTTCTAAGTCTGAGTGAGTGATTAGCCATCGGTGAAATTTGATATTTAAACTTTGTTTGAGAGTCTCTTTTGGTCTGAGCAACCGGCCGCGGTGTGTAGGGTCATTGGGCTTAAGAGGTCTTTACTCTGATTGGGACCGGCATTTTAGTCTTGAGCTCATCTTGAGAGCGTGTCAGCTCGGTTCCTGGTTAGGGCGGTAGAGACACTTTCAATCGCAAACATACGCTTGTTTGGAAAAGAGTGAATTATTCTGCAAGTTTTGTACTCAGGATTGACTGAGCTATTCACCCCTGTTCTCTTGTTTTTTGGAGTTTATTATTCAAGCGTGAGGCCATAATGATGTATTTAGTTAAATACATGCCGGCCTCGGTGGTCTTGGAGTAACGTTCTTGCCTCAAGACCTGATGTTTGTGGACTAAAACCCAGCTGGGGTCTATGGATTTTTCTTGAGAAATAATCATCTTTATCACAACTTCCTGTGGAGGAGAGGCAAAGCCATCAGTCCCGTGTTTATTGTGGCTTGTAAAATTATTGTGTGCTGATATAATCAGCCTGTTCAGAAAGTGCATGTTAAATATCTCAAACTAAATAATTAAACACACAGTCACAGAGAAGAGGTTATTGTTTTGACTGTTACTTGTGTACCCAAATTGACCTTGGGTTTTGTGTGTTAGATCCTAAATAGATATTTTAAGTGATCACTATTGGAGACTTTCTTCGTATACACCCCTCCATAATGCTTCCATTGTGATGTGCCCAAAGTCTGGGTCACAGACCTCTAGAGTTAAGTATAGGTATTGGTGTCAACGGTAGCAACCAACGTGTCACCTTGATTAGGGAAAAAGAATCCGCGATGAGGAGTGGGCACATTCCTAGTGGTAGGAGTGGGCACATTCCTAGCGGTAGGAGTGGGCACATTCCTAGCGGTAGGAGTGGGCACATTCCTAGCGGTAGGAGTGGGCACGTTCCTAGCGGTAGGAGTGGGCACGTTCCTAGCGGTAGGAGTGGGCACGTTCCTAGCGGTAGGAGTGGGCACATTCCTAGCGTGTAGGAGTGGGCAGGTTCCTAGCGGTAGGAGTGGGCAGGTTCCTAGCGGTAGGAGTGGGCAGGTTCCTAGCGGTAGGAGTGGGCAGTTCCTAGCGGTAGGAGTGGGCACGTTCCTAGCGGTAGGAGTGGGCACGTTCCTAGCGGTAGGAGTGGGCCAAGCTCACATTTTCAATTCTAAGCAAACTCAAATCAAATATATAATATTCTTCAATCAGAATTAAGTGTTATTATTCTTTTGTTAATATGATGAAAAAAATAATATATTGTGTTCATAACTTTATACCCTAAAATCATTTAGAAAATGTTTCATTGCACAATATTTTGTTATATTTCTATCATCATCATCATCATCATCATCTGTTTCCAGCCTGTGGTCGGGTCATTTTATCAAAATATATTCATCTTTCTCTTTTCCTCGACCATTCTTCCTCCTTTAATCTTATCCATTCTTTTCCTCTCACTTGAACACTTTCTGTTATATATTATTTCGGTCTAATCTGATAAATCTAATTACCATCACAAGATGCAATTCAATTATTTCAACTTTTTCATCTAATAATCAATTAGCCACAGCTCCGAATGGCAATAATTGGACATAAATTGAATATTTTTGCTGTTAATATTTTTACTGGCTAAGCTTTGCATTTCTCATAGCCGGACATTTTTTCTAGGTGAAGTCAAAGCTGAATATTTTTGGAGGCCCAAAGTTTCAAAGCTTTGCACACTTCTAACTATTAGTGAACACTCGGCTTCCACCTCATTGATTTCCACACAGCTAGAATGTTGTTTTAGGCCTTGTTATTGTTCGACATTGGTTGCTTGTTTACTGGTCTTTCTGTTGTGTGATTTTTCATGTATATTATAGTATAACACAACACAATATAACAAGGTTGAAGTGGCCCCCCATGAACTAGCATATTCGGTTCTATTTATTTTCCACTTTGTACCCCCAAAGTTGATGGTGCATTATATACCCCACTGGTCCAAGGCATCACTAGTCTTTGTCAGGTGTACATTTCCTCTAAATTCAACCTTCCTCATCCCTAATGCAGTAGCATAATCAATACATAGGTGTACAAGCCAAACAAGTATTAAGATGTGCCATAAAACAGGCTTATTGTATTTTATTGCATTATTTGTTAAAGTATCACTTACATTGCATCATTTGTCAATATTTATCTATAATATAATGTGTTATGTCCACTAACAAATAATGTCCTTCATAAGCCCTCACATGTATCGTGCACATGATTTTGTCAAGAGAAGTGCGCTCTATATGCAAGTAAATACAGTAATTGTATTAGTAAGACAGATCAATTATATTTATCGCAAATTAATGTTTCACAACAATTTGAAGCTATTTTTTTTATGGTTGGTTACTTCAAATCTTCCAATTCTTTAAATATGCTCTAGATTCGAAATATATTTTAAAAAAAAACAAAAGTTTTTTCAAACTTTGTATATAAATGTATCTATTTTGATGCTGATAGTTTAGTCCGACCTAACGAACCTAACAATCTGATAGCAGACAGTTGATTGAGCACTTAACTGCATTAATATTTATAGCATAGTAAACAAATTGTATCATTCTGTTGTGATTATTCTATAGCCAGAATTAATGAGAACAAAATCACAAAGAAAAATAATCATTCTAAGGCAGTTAACCTATTTTTCTTGTGTTTTCTAAGATTGAATGGAATACACGAGTCTTGACTTGTAGGCCAAATGAAGAAAAATTGGTTTCAACCCATCTAATATTTTTCGTGTATTATTTTTAAAGCTATCATTTATCTAACTTAATATTCTCACATTAGATTGAATTATACAAACATTCCAGATTCCTCTTCTTGCTAAGGATTCCCTAATGGACAAGTTGCATGAGCTACTCTATCTGAAAGATTTATTAACATTTTGTTTCTAGCTTAAATACCTATCTTTTTGGTCTTGGGTCGAATCTACTATTTTACGAATCTGAATCTCTGATTTACCTTTGAATCAGAATCTTGGAATCATTTAAGTGTCAAATTGCTGGTCTGGAGCCCAATTAAGTTATCCTATAGATATAAATGGTTCTGAATCATCAATAAGCAGCATTAGTGCTCTAAAACAAATTTCCCTTGAAAGGTAATTAAGAAGATTGATTTGAGTCTTGAAAATCCGAAATTTTCTCTGCTCCTTAGTGAAGCACTGCTATGGTACTTATTATTAAAAACAAAACTACCACGAAAGTGTTTCTTAAGTCTGTAATCGTGTAATGAAAAATTAAGACTTAAAATGTTAGTTTAGTCACAAAGCAAGACTGACTTATCTAAAGAAACCTGCCGAGGAGTATATTAGGTAGGAGTTTTGCAGGGTTATAAACAGAAGCTTCCAAAGAAAACCTACAAGTAAATGAAATAGATTGAATAATTATTATTGGGGAAATTATATATTACACGCGTGCCATGGTTGCTATTGCTAACTGTTGTGATACAAATTATGTTAGGTAGATTGTACAGCGGCGGTTTAAATGGTTTGAATTAAATAACGAACCGTGATTTCCAATTAGTTTCTGTTGTTGTATGGCAACTATATAACCAGAACTAGTAAACATTTCAGTCGCCTAAACACATAACTCATAATGAAGGAATGTATTTCAGACATGCCCTGAATATGCCCTATAGTGCACAGAACAACATAGCCATAGCAAGAAATCAGACGTTGAGGAGGAATTTAATGTTTATTTTGTTGCCGTTAGTTGATGACATTCATTGAACGTACCCAACCGTAAAATACTGAAAGAAATAAAAAGGTTTTAATATGGATTAAAGGGATTGAGTCTTGTCCGGAAGCATTTGTAGAGAATAGATCCTCTATTTAATCTCTCATCCTCTCTCCAGGAGAAGGTTGGTATGTTTTCTGTAAGTCTCGCCCATTTTGTGCGGTTCCTTAAACTCAATGGAATAGTTGGCTAGTAAACAACACACTGACACTAAAGTGTTTAAAAAAAGAGTAATTTGTCATTTGACAAGGGATGGTTTGATGATAAATTAACAAAAGTTTTGGATATTGTTTTTAAAATAAAAGTCCCTGTTTTACATTCACTACTTCATATATATATATGTAATTTATGCCACATAAAGATGGCTCTTCTGGTAGAAATATAAAGTATCATCTATATATGTAATCTATGTCACATAAAGATGGCTCTCCTTGTAGAGATATAAAATACATCACACAGCTGTATTCTGTGTTGTAACAACAGCCACCACCCTATGTAGTTTAGTTGTCAAGAGTTCTGCCCGTCCAAAGATGCAATTATAATGCTGAACCCTCTCCTAACTTGAAGAATCTCAAATTTGTTGTATAATAAGTTAATTATCGCCTAATGGCTTGGAAATGTATAATAACGTAGTGTAGAAACACTGTACAGTAATGTAAAGTAAGTGATAGTGAAGGAAGCCAACCTGAAAGGGTAGTTAAGTTACACCTAGATAGGAACAAACTATTCTAGGGAAAAAACCCCACAACCATTAATGCTCACAGGAAAAGCCCACACGGAAAAATGTCCATAGAGACAAATGCCCCATTCCATTCATTTTTACTTTCTTATCAAAAGATCAAGTATTGTAATTGTGAAAAAAACAGTAAACAAGAAAAAACTACAATTCTGTCAGTCTCTTTGTCTGTCTGTCTAAGTATGTGCTCAAACTTGATATTTACTCTTTACGAGTTTATACCTCCGGATTTTTTTTTCCACCCTATCCCTCAAATTAAGGGTGATGAGTGCTTTTTTTTCATCCCAATTTCAAAAATGGCTTTAACGGATTGAAATTGATGTACATACTATGTTTGACCTCCCAAATAAGTGAGATAACACCTCATATTTGGTTTTCGGGTAAAAATTAGTTGAAGGGCAATATACTAATGAGTAATTTTAGAAAATTCGAAATATTTTGAAAGCGGCTCTAACGATTTTGTTCCAAATTGGCATCTGTGGTATGTATGTCACTACAAAAATAAATTGTACAGAACTCCGCACGGACTTTCTCGCCCTAGTGATTAGGAATGTAGATATTTACTCAAAATTCGTAATATAATATACACTAGCAAATTCAAGAACAAATTGTGCCACAAACAATATTTTTGACTCAAGGTTTTAAATTTTATAATTTTATTTTTAAAGAATTAAAGTCTTCATTTGTACATCTGGGCCAATAAAAAATATTGATATTGGGTCTCCAAGGGCCATCACTTTGTATTAAAATTTTGACTTCTAGTTAAAATATTCGAGATTTTCCTAGGGGATGCACATCTTATGGTTATCACATTGATATTAAATTTCTCTTTTATATATTTTGACCAATAAAATAAGTAATTATTGACTATTGAGTCTAAAATGAGAGAGATCATTGCTGTATCAAAGATGAATCCAGTAGTGGAGCGTAGGGAGACCGCGCCCCCCTTCAATAACTTAAATCAATATTAAAGTCACTACTAGTTTTATTGTCACGTAATACTATCTCACTAACCAGATTTTATTTTTTTTAATTTTTATTGGTAGTTTTATTAAATCATTAATATATGGTAATTATTATTAAAACTTAAAACAATCACATTAAGTATTAAAATGGTGAAAATGGGCATTAATAAACCTATCCCAATTTAAGTTGTATGCATCTCACCTTGTTGGACAAACATTGTTTAGGTTTAAATTTATTTTATTATTTTTATTATTACTATTTCAATAATTAATAAAGATTTTTTAAATAATGTATTTTTAAATAACGTGCCTTAAACAAAATATTTGAATAATACCACACACATAACGTGTTAATTATTATAGTGTTTTACCTACTTCCCTTTTAATAATCACAAATTTCGTGTTATACCCTTCACAAGAGGACTATTCTCAAGTTTAGCGTTACACTAAAAACTACTAAAAGATTTTCTCTCCAAGTTTGAAATACTTTTATGTCAACATTACTTGAAGCCCCCATCCCCGATGCAATCCCGAAGGGAGCACCCTCGTTCCTCCCGCTCTAACGAAAATCCTGGATTCACCCCTGTGCTGTAGAAACACTTCCCCTAATGGTTAAAGGAAAAATATCAACGTCTTGAGAGAATTACTTATTTGCTTACTCTATGGCATTAGAGAATTATTGCGTTTGAACTTAGGTATCTCCTCACAACTAAAGCTCAACAAAATTGTATTGATATATTTTCCAATATATCAGAAACTATTGGTTTTATAAAAATATATTTCAAATAAAAGTTTACTTTTAATAGTACTAAAATTGTACAGTGATAGGTTATTTAGTATCTCAAATAGTTGCAAATATATAAAACATTGTTGCTTTTGTAAAGAAACTTAAAAGCCATTGTCATGAGAAAGTTAACAAATCAATTTTGTTTATAATCTTAATCAACGCCTGGGTGCTAACTTTAATCAAAATCGTTATAGCCGATTCTGAGAGAATTGAATTTTTCTCAATTAGAATTTACACATTAGACCGGATCCTTGGTCATGTTTATGAAAAATTGAAGCTATCCATTTAGTTTGTATTATTGATCAAAGTTTAGAAATGAAATTTAATCAAAATCGTTAAAGCCAATTGTGATAAAATAGATTTCTTTCTCTTTCTGCCCTTAAGGAAACTACCCTTAATTTTTAAGGTTGGATGTCCAATTTCAAAATTTCCTTGGGGTGACCACATGAAAACCATAAATACCGAGTCTTAGCCCAGTCGGTAAAATAGTTTAGGCTCTAGCCCAAGGTACAGACAGACGGCATTGTGAAAATAACTTTTTCGGATTTGGAGGATCGTGAAATGTAGACATTCATCAAAATCTTGAGTACAATTTTTTTTGGTGGTCACAATACTTGCTCTACCCGTAAGGTAACGAGAAAGTAAAAAATATTGATATTGGGTCCCCAACGATCAACACTTTGTATTAAAATGTCGACTTCCAGTTTAAAATCTTTAGAGTAATATAATAACCATTAACTACAACTCTATTTTGATATATTTTTGTATTTCATTTGAACCCTAAGCACTTGTTGTAAACATTGGTTTTGTTGTTGTAACAGGGTTAGGACTTTGATGACCTAAAATTACACTGAAAATTCCAAAAAATTACTTTAAATTAACAAAAAGACCCAAAAAAGTGAATGCAAACTCTATGAATGCACAAGAATAAATCACTTTACCAAGTGGAAACTAAGAAGTTAGTAATGCAAAACCCCAATCAAACTTAAAAATTAGCCTTGATTTATAATTTATTTCGTATCTGCATTTTTCCTTGTGAGTGTTTAAGACCGTGAGGTTTTTTCTCTGCGCTTTTTTCCAGTCACTGGAACAAACCCACTTTTTTCTTCGTTTCTTCTTACACTTCAAAGTGTTAAGAAGTTGGAACTGTAAAAAGTGTGAGAAAAAATTAAGAAAGAAGTGGGTTTGCTCCTATCTATACCTAACTTAACTATCTTTTCAAATTTATTGTATACGTAACTTTATAGAAGATTTTGAATCCTCACAAATATTTTCCTTTGAATATGTGCACCTATTAGTGTGTAGAAAATAAGCAAAATACTAATGTTGGAAATATTTAAAGTAATTCATATTTTTGAATTGTGACTTATTGTTAAAGCTGTCTTTCAATAACAAAGCATTTGTGTGGTAAAACTGGTTATTTTATGCTATTTTGAAAATCTTAAATGCCATATTATTATGGTATAGTGTAGGTTGAAGAGATTATTGTGAATTTTTACTATTTATTAACAATAATTTTCTAGATAAATAATTTGAATTATGTTTCCAATTTGGGAATTATTTAATTTCTCTTAATAATAAGATATTTATGAGTTATTATGTATTGTGAAATTCTGTGATACCCTAAATATTAATTTTTTACTAAATATGTTGTTGCCTGCCATATTTAGCACTTTAAGTGGAATCAGAATATATTAAAGATGATATTGTATGTTCTTAGTTTATTAATCAAACTTATTTTGTAAAATGACTAATGTCTTGAAAATACATATGATTGAAAATTAAATCAAGGTGTATCCAAAATGTTCTGTGATTGACTTTTCTCCTTGTGTTTCTAATATCAAAGTTATATTTTTCACTTCCTTCTGTTGTGTGCTTCACTCTTTACTATGTCTGCTTTCAAATATTGAAAGATCAGGGTTTACAGAAAATCTACGACTTATGAAAAATATAACAAATTATATTATCAAGCTATGAGATATTTTCATATGTAGTTGTGTTAGTAAATAATTGTTAAGTATTTAATTATCTTACAGTATTATTAGTTATAATTTTGGTTTGTAATTATATTGTAACAGATGATACAAATTAAACTCTTGAATGGTATTTCACATTTAACATTGCTGCCATTGGACAAAGAAGTAATGGCTGCTTCTTGAAGAAAATCTATAATTATCAGCCAATATCCTGACCCAGGTTTCATTATATCGAAACTCATCAGGAGGGAGTGTGAAACGCAACTAAACTTCCTGAGAGAGGAAACCAAAAAAAGAAAAATGTAAATAATGATAGGATACTTAGATAGGAACATGTAGAAGGCCAAACCATGGAAATTGACATTGGATGCTAATATATAATAGGGCTGGGCTGATGCCGATTACTGGTCCGATTTATCGGCTGATATTGGCACAATCGGCCAAGGATAGTCGGGTTTTTATCATTCAGATAATTTAAAATTCGCAAGTCATGAAAATATATTTCATAGTTCAAACAAAAATACTTAAACACAGTCTCTTGAATGTAAACACAAATTCTTTAATCCTGCATTAGATATTTTATTTTATAATCGGCAAAACCAACATTCTAAACCAATTAAACCATTCTGTTTAATTTATTTTAATGCTTATTTCAAATGAAATACTTGATAAATATATTTATATACGTAACTGTAACTTATTCACACAGCAAAAGCAATGAATACGTCCAAGATAACGTATCATTATTGTTATATCGCGTACTCTAGGGGCTAACTACACAGAACTGTGTTAAATAATGATGTATTTTTCGTTTCTTAGATGCTGATTACCGAGTGCTCCAAGATTCACTCAATCTATCGCTCACTGAGTCCTGCCCAAAATCAGTTCTTAGAGCGTGTTCAAGCAGAATGTCGAAGGACCAATTTACCCCGTTGTAAATAGTTTAGTTATTTTATCATTTAACTTAAACAGCGAAGACAACACTTTCCACTGCTTGAGAATATTTTTGTTTGTACTTCAACAAAAGAAAAACACTTAGAAATGTCTTTCGTAGCATTTTTATTGTTTTGGTAATTTGTAATTATGTACATTCTTGTTTATTACGACAGTGCTGTAGGCCTAATATTACAATTACTTATATCTTGACCAACTTTAATTCAAACATGTATTCAAGAAACACATCATTAAAAGTATTAAAGTGGCAAAATCAGATGATTCTTGTTTTTGAGTATTGTTACTGTACTTTTGTCATAATGCAAAAATAATTTTCAAAATGCATCAGCAATATCTGCAAAAGGTCTTATCAGCCCAGCCCTAATATATAATTAAAATAAAAATCTCTTTTCCCTTTGAGGTAGTTGTATTATATTAGGAAGAGGAATCAACACAACATGACTGTTACAATAAAAATAACACAATTCACACTTTAAATTGCTACAATTAGACAAATAGTTAATGGCCTTCCTGTAGAAAATCAATCGCTACCACCTAATACCCTGACCTAGGTTTTATTCTCTTGGAACTCATCAGGAGAGAGTGTGAAACAAGCAATGTGTTGGGTTGGGGGGACCACACAAAAGGGAGAGTAAGTAAAATTGTAAATATTTAATATTCTTCATTCTTTAGCACTTTATTTTTCCTTAGAAGTTGTGTCATACGTTTCACATGCCCTCCTAAAGAGTTATGACAGAACCAAACTCAAGGGATTAGCTTTCCTCTAAGAGAAGTGTGTGGTCATTTGACCAACACTCGGCACAAGAAACATACTCGGTTGTTAGTAGCTTCATTTTGCTGAAAGTAATCTTTGCCATTACCTTAGGCTTTACATTGGTAATTTCCAGTCCATTTTCTCTTAAATTTCAAGTGGTTTGTTAGTCATAGTTTTAAGTGCTTATTTCTTCACTAATACTTTTTAATCTACATTTCCTTCTAAAGCTTCAATAATTATTAAGCCATTATCTGTACAGGTTGAAAAATAATTTGTGATAATCTCCCTATTGCCATGCTGGTTGTGTTCCTAACTACACTGTCTTGAACCATCTTTATCCCCACTGGACTAATATGGTGTCATAAAAGGTGAAAGTTAAATTGAAAAGATTTAGTTTAGACAATATATAGATTTATTACAATAAAAAAGAAATAACAAAATTAATGTTTACAATGATATTACAGGTTATACTTTAAAGTTTGATGCAGATAATTAGACTTTGTGAATTTGATTATTCTGCTGTAGCTACTAGGGCTGTACAGGAGCCGGGCTACTGGATGAATTGTTCTGAAGAAGAAAACAATCAAGTAGTTATGTAAGGTAAAAAACTGACTAGGCGCAGTTTGTAACATTACACATATTAAATACATTATATGAATGATAACAAAGATTGAAAAACATAAATATTTATGGATATAAAAAAACAATAGTTAAGTTAGCGATGGTTTACAATAATGTAGACGAAACGATTAAGGGTTTTGATCCAATCAGACTGTGGCTACTCGGGCTGCGTAGTCGCCAGGCCACAGGTAGAAGTAAATTCTATAAAGTAGAACAATTCAATAATTACTAACATAAAAATATATGACAGGGTATACATGTAACCTTAAACCAGGCTGTGCTTGATGGGGCCTTCAAAATATTATCCATTAAACACTTAGAATAAACAGCTGTTGATAACAGCAGTTGTTGGATGAGAAACAGGTGTCATCAAAGGTACTATGGCTGGTCACATTCCCCTTTGGTACTGCCAGGGCATTCAATAGTAAATAAAATTCTAAAGGCATGAGCCTTTAGAACAAAAAAAACTAGAAATAGATTGAAAGGTAAGAGTTAGAGAGTATTATTTGCGCGGACCCCACTATGACTAGTGCATTTCCCTGGGTTGTGCACTGTAGCTAATACTACATGTGAAACGTGATTATATGACTAACCTAAAACACTGGTATCTATCAACTGAATTGTAATAAGATAAATAAAACAGACAACCTGGGGGTAGCCATCCATAAACTGAGCTGATGCTCACGCAGTACAAGGCGTCATGGCAAATTCTGATTTAAACATATATTAAAGGAACTAGTGGAATATGATAAGTTCATTATTAAGACATTATAACCTATCTACGTCGGAGGCGTATGTATATCTCAACAGAGATTTCTGTACATAATTACAATATTTGAAAAGCAAGAAATAATAGGACCCGTCCAGCATTCTAAAGGACACAATATTTAATACAAATAAACTGAAACTTGAGTTAGCAAGTCAACAAGATTTGAACATGATCAACGGTCAA
>CABFVX010003922.1:23018-36549 GCA_902151425.1 Timema shepardi | reverse complement strand
TGTAACACCATGTAGACATTAGAGCTCCCCATGTAGCACCATGTAGACATTAGAGCTCCCCATGTAACACCATGTAGACATTAGAGCTCCCCATGTAACATCATGTAGACATTTATCTTGACCCTTCCAACCCGTGTTACGTAACTTTTCACATCAAAAGTGAATGTAATTATAGTTTAAGTATAAGATCAGTTTTACGTAACACTGTAGACATTAGAGCTTCCTATGTAACACCATGTAGACATTAGTTTCCTCTTCTAAAAAGCGTTACGTGGTTCATGGATTACCTGTACGAGTAGTGTATTTTGGAGACAGCCGGTATATTTTAGAGACAATAGCTAGAGTAATTTACATAAAAAAAAGTACTGTATTTTAAAGAAAACAGCTAGTGTCCTTCGGAGATAACTAGGATCCTTTAGAGTTTAGAGACAACGATAAATGTCTTTTAGAGAGAACAGCTAGTATATTTTTAGCAAACAACTAACTCCATTAACTCATTTTCATTCTCTCTATACAGATTTTGGATTGGAAAAATATATTTGACCAGATGGGGCACACTATCACTATCTTTCCGGGGACAAAATCTTATTTCGGGGACGAATGGTCCACCTTAGCTTATACAGTTTTTTCAACGAGTCCATAAAATATATAAAAACAGCCCCTAAAGCCACTGCCGACATTGTCCTCGGGGTGTTCTAGATTCCAACAACGATCAGGTTGTATACCTCGCACACTAGCTGCACAGATTATTTGGCTGTGAGAAGAGCTGTCTGTGGGGAAAGCCTTTCATTTAATTTGTTCACTAAAAATGAAAATGAAAAATTTATTTTCTCGTTTCGTTTGATGGAGGTAGGAATGTTGGATCGGTAGTCGACGAAGAGAGTGCCAACTTCTTGCGGTTAAAGAAAGGGTGTCATGTGGTCATCGCGACGAACCCTCCGGTCATTAATATTAGTTTTCAAGACAGAGGTCACTAATTTTTCGCTCAAGTAGCTCCTCATTACCCGCTTCGGTGGCCGCCTGGTCTAAGGCGCTACTGTCACAGTAGACTAGACTGCCGATGACGGGGAAACCAAGGTTCGAATCTCGATCGGGTGTAATGATAAGTTTTTTCTGAAATTATTTTCCACCGTCCCTCCACGCAAGTGCAGGTACACTTACTTTAATTACAACTTCTTTAAACCCTAAAACCATTAGTGTAATTAGTATGTAGGCGCATAACCCAAACGGGTAGTAAGACGCGGTGCTAAAAATAAAATAAAAAAAGCTTATCATTTCTCCTCACAAGGCTGAGTTGACCCTCCACTGCTTTCATAGAAAATCTTGAAGTGCCGGGGATTGAACCCGGGACCTCTTTGGATTTGTAGCCAGGAGCTCTGACCAGAAGACCACAGAGGCGCTCAGTCGACATAAACGACGCTATTTTACAACTATTATTATTATTATTATTATTATTATTATTATTATTATTAGCACCGCATCTTGCCACCCGTTCGGGTTATAAAGTCCGTTCATGATAGCTTTTTACCTGAATGACAGTTCGAAAATCATATGTTTAGGTTTTGGGTTGCCAACACTTGTAAAAGGTCACAGTTTTGTTATAAATGTAAAGATTTTTAATTACCTGTTACATTTAAAATAACGAAAACTTAAGTTTTCTCAGACTATTTCATTTTTTTAAATAATTTATTTTTATCCAACTCGGAACAATATTTTAAACATAATTAAAAGTACTTATTATTCGTTTTGGAACGTTATTGATTATGTTTAATATAGTGCACATATCAATACCTTTTAATACAGGCATCGTATTTACTTGGGAAAGAGAAAATTCTTGTCAATTTTTTTACATACAATAAATGATTTCATGATTATTTTATCGTATTTTGAAATATTTAACTAAATAAAATATTTTTATAAACTGCGTGTCTGCATAATTGTAAAATACTTGTTTACCGTTATGTTCATCACATGGTTTAGATTCGTCAGTCGTCATTTTGAAGCTATGTTCGTTAGAGGTTTTTGTTAAAGTGGTGTATTTTTTTAAGGGGAATAAAACTATGGATAAACTTTGTGTCCGACCTCAAATAAATATATAAATAATATTGGCCTAAATTACTGTGGTTAGCTATCACATTAATATATTACCATCTGTTTTCAATACAGTCATCCAAAGTGATAGATGTCAGCTGTTGGCGTAGTGATATATTAGGGATTACTTCTAGTAACATTTCGAGCTGTCATCCAGGTAAACTTATCTCGTGAATGACATACGCACTTACGCTAATGTGTAATGGTAGAGTGATTGTGAGATGAAATGGAGGACCTACAGTTAAACGTGGGATATAAACCACGGTGGAGGCCTGGTATTCTCCCACATTCACAAGATGTCTTGTCAGAGGTGAAGGAAGGGTTTGGTAATCAGATAAATCTGTGCCGGGACCGAGGATTGAACTATTTTACAACTAATATTAGACTAATGTTTTCGACTTTTGTTATTATTAGTATAGTAAAGACCGTTATTAGTGGAATACCCCTTAACGGTGGGCACACGGACAAAGACGTCAGTTAAGTCTTTTCTAGTTTACTTATGATTGGGGTGGGAGGATCGAATCCCGGCCGGATGTACTGAGGGTGTTTTTTTATATACTATTTTTTTATTCAATTTCAGCACCTCCTCTTACTAGCCGTTTGGGTTATACACCTATATACTAATTTCACTAATGTGTTAGGGGGGATTAGATTGCTTTAATTTAGATGAAGTGCAACGCCATTTGGGTGAAGGAGAAAAAAAACACCGTCAGTGTACCGGACCGGGATAGATCCCCTATCTTGGGTAGTTATCCTAAATTGTCTCCCACTCTCCACCCAAGCAATGCCGATGTACTACCGGTACTTCTAACATGGTTTATTCCTCATAACTACACATTACAAATGTCCTGAACGGGTAGACGCGGTGGGGAGCGGGGGGAGGGGGACTTTTTAGCGCTACCAACGTCATCAATCAAGTGTGGATTACAACAATCAATTAAATCAAAAGTGACAACTGCTATTAATTTTTTCACACATATTAGAACAAAACATATCATTGTTCAACGAGGAGTAGATTAACCCTGCCCACATTGGTCCAAATGAACAAAAAGGAAATAGTATACCATTTGTCATAGTTTTATAGGTGTACTAAATCAAAGAGTATTCAACCTTTTTTTAATCGCGTATCCCCACACACATATATATATTTAGCACAGCGTCTTACTACCCGTTTGGGTTGTACGTTTATGTAATGATTACGATAGTGGTTTTATGGATTAGGAAGGTTATATAAAAGAAATGTGCCTGCATATGCGTGGAGGGAAAGTAGAAAACAGTTTTTTTTAGACCACCATCAGTATAACTGAGATTCAAACCTCGAACTCACGATCATCGGCGGTCTAATCTACTGCGAGAGTAGCGCGTTAGACAATGCGTCCACCGAAGCGGGTTCCGGATATAATAATTTATCTTCAACTTGTACCCCTAAAGTTGTTGGTGAATAAAGCAAGTTGTATAAATAATATAATCTAGAGATAAAATAAATAAATTGTATATAAAATAGTGTATTAACTACGGACTATGTATGTATGCATGTATCTATGTATAAAGATGAAAATTTAACGGAGGATTTTCAATCGGAAAATTGTTTGCAGTGGTGGCTTGTGGTCTATTAAATAGATGAAGGTACTGGAGGGGGAACAAGGGGGTGGGGTGGGGGTAGTGTGACTTTTAGAGAATACTACATGTATTTGTACATCAAGGCCTCAAATAGTGTGTTGGGGTTAAGGGGGGAGGGGGTATTAATTAGAAAATAATTTACTACTTAAGCAAACATTAATCATTTTAATGATGGGTTGAATAGCAAAGCTATTATATTTGATAATTACTGTTACAGCCACATGCCCTCCCTGTCTCCATCATCATAGAGCATAAAAAGTGAAAGTGTAACTAATTTTATGAATTGTGTACAATTTACTAGAATATGTATTAATTATGAACGCTCTCAAATGAAAGCCAGGACCCATTGGAAATTGAAAAAGTTTACATCATACTGCAAAACATTATTATTATCAGCACCATATTTTACTACCCGTTCGGGTTATACGCACTTACGCTAATGTGTGATGGTAGGGTGATTGCGAGATGAAATGGAGGACCTACAGTTTAACGTGGAATCCGAACCACGGTGGAGGCCTGGCATTCCCCACATTCACAAGTTGTGATTAATACACGTCTTGTCAGAGATGAAGGAAGGGTTTGGCAATCAGATAAATTAAACGAGCTTTTCTCTATTTTTATTAAGTGGAACGATTTTTTTACTATTTTAACTAAACTTGTCTATTTTAAAAAAATAGATAAAACATTAAAAAGTGAATCTTTTCAAATAATACCATAACGGAAAGTCAACCAACCATCTTAAAACCACAATTCCAGTTCAAACCAGACTAATGCCATTCAATATATCGGAAACAGTAGATAACTCGATATAATTTGATCGATATATCGTAACTCTCGATGTTTACCATGCGATTAATCAAATGATAAATACATCAATATATTAGGGAAAATTGCTATTCCTGGTTATGTCTGAAGGTGGTGTGCTGGGGTAAGAGGGAGCTATTGGCAACCTCGACCAACCAGAGTTGCAAGACTGGTCTTATATTCAAGGGAAGACGGTCCACACCGAAACAAGAAAAAGACAACGCTGTTTCTCCAATAGTGGCCATGCAGTTACCACAGAAAGGATGATGTATTCAGGAGGACAATTAGGACATTCGAACCCGGGTCCCTACCAAAACGAGGCACAGATGCTACAGGCGACCACACCCGGACTCCGGGAAGAGGCGGGTAGACATTTTGTATCGACCGGACGAGCATGCGGAAAAGACACGGGCTAAGGGAAGTAGAAGGGGGAGGGGGGGAGAAGCTGAATGACGAAAGAGGAAGAGACTAGAAGGAGCCGAGAGAATAATGCGGAGGCGTGACGAGAGAGCGGTAGTTTTGTGAAGATATGGGTGAGAAGTTAAGGGGGATGCAAGGAACTACTTCCTACTACTAACACAGCTTCCCCCCACCCCCCCAATTGCCATCTCAAGACCTTTCAAGCCGGCTCTACACTTGTGTCTTGGGATGGGGAGGTTAGGAGGAGGGAGAGGATGCATGGAATTACTACCCTCCAACTACCTCCCCCCACCCCAAGGACTCTCGAGACACCTATAGGCTACACATGCGTCTTACACCAGCTTATAGCAAGGCCGTAGTCAAGGTTTTTTGGGGGAGGGGGGTTCAAACCCCATCAGAAATTTTATTAACAAAATATATAAGGCTATATTTATAGTTCAAACAATATCAAAATTAAGTCACAAGTACAAATTAGGGGGCTGTGTTACCATAGAAAAAAAGCACTTCAGATAGCCTTGAGAGGTGTTTAAAATTTAGAATTTTTCATATCCTCCGGTAGTTAGGGTGTTGTGTTGCCATAAATCAGCTTTACATGGGATCCCCCCCCCCCTNCCTACAGTTTAACGAGGGATCCGAACCACGGTAGAGGCCCGGCATTTCCCACATTCACAAGCTGTGGTTAGTATAAGTCTTGTCAGAGGTGAAGGAAGGGTTTTTGTCATTCAGATAAATCTGTGCCGGGACCGGGGATTGAACCCCGGCCGCCAGCACAGAAGTCTGACACCGAAACCAAATAATAAAATGAAAAATTCCCATGAAAAAAAAAATATTAACTATAAAATGTCTCGTATTATTTGATTTAATTATTTTTACACCTAATTTTACTACAATTAAAATTATTCTGAGATTTCACATCACTTCCAATCCTTCTAAAAATAACAAAACAACTAAAATAATCTAATTTACCAAACCGTAAAAAATTACCTAAGATAGATGGGGGAATTTTACGATCCCTTACGTAGGGGGAGTGTCGAGAAGACGAAGGGGGTGAGTCGAAAATAATGGGGGGGAGGGAAGCCTTAGGCAATTTGAGAATGGCACCTTAGTGTACGACGGGTGGTATGAATAGTCGTTACTCGCATCCGGCCGCTGTGCTATGTAAATAGTCAGTCAGTGTGTGTTTGATGTTGGAATCTTATCAGCTTCCCCTTATCACCAACTTTTATTGGCTGTTATAGGAGATGCGTCCGGAGATGGATGGAGCCGTTCTTCATCATCTTCGGAAGGGGACGTCCTATATATTTGGTTTGCGTTTAATAATACATTCCTTTAATCGACCTCAGTGGTCTTGAGGTAAGATGCTATCCTCAGGACCTGATGATTATGTGTTCAAACCCAACTGGAATCAGCCTATTTTTTTTTACAGAGAGATAAAAATCCGTAGCACAACTTCTTTCGGAGGGAAAGTAAAACCTTCGGTCCCATATCCATTGTGATATGTCAAAGAACCCTGAATGGTGTGAAAATACCTTTCACGGAAAAATGGTAGGCTCTTTCTCGCTTGATCGTAAAATTTCAGTGCGGAAGGCAACGGGAAATCATCGCGTATTCTGTACCTCCCTATTACACGTGTTTTCTATCAGATTTAGCGGGCTGCACTAACCAGATGATGGTCTGAGTGCATGTCCAGCTCTGGGTGGATGGGTGGCGCGTCAAACCAATCCTAGGGTTGTTGAACCATCATCACATTCCGTTTAACCTGAGAGGGTATAAAGGGCGCAATTTAACTTCGACAACTTACACTATGCGCCGTTCCGGTGGCCACATGGCCTAAGTCGACACTCTCACAATGTACTGGACTTCCGCTGGTTAGGAGACTGAGATTCTAATCCCAATCGGGTGACCCGAGAGAGATTTTTCCTAAATTATTTCCCTACGTGCAAATGCAGGTACAATTCATTTAAATTCAACCTTACTCGTGACTAACATACTAGCATAATTAGTACACATACGTATATTTTTTATTTTTAGCACCACGTCTTACTACCCGTTCGGGTTATACGCTTTAAGTACTAATTACTCTAATGGATTAGGAATTGGGAAGGTTGAAATAGAGGAAGTGAACCCGCATTTGCGTGGAGGGAGAGTGGAAAACCATTTAGGAAAAACCACCCCCAGTTCACCCAACCGAGATTCGAACCTCGAACTCCCCGTCCTCAGCAGTCGAGCTCAACAAGACAAGCGCTCTAGCCGACTACGCCACCGAGGCGGGTCACATACGTATAATTTGAACGGGTAGTAATAATAAATAAATAAAAAGACTAACAAAGAGATAAACGTTTGATTAACTGTAGATAGCGCTGTTTTGAATGGAAATAGTTCCCCCACCCCCCCTGATGCTTTATTTGTTCACGGATCGTGTGCGACAGGTTTTGAACATGATGTTGTGAGGGTTGTCTATTATTCAGGCAGTCTAGGGCCACTTAACGCCCCACTTCCGTAAATCTGCTCGTTATCGTCGTCCAAACATTGATTGGACAAGTATAACGGCCAGTTAGTAAACGACGTAACTTTTTAATGAAGTTGCCGCTGTCGCACGAATAAAATATCCTATAACCCCCTCCCTCCCGGCGGCCATCCGCGTCCATATCTATGGTCGTAAAGCCATAGAAAGAAACTTTTATCTTTTGGTTCAAAAAGTTAATTGGATCGGTTTTCGTTTATTAATAATCAATCTTTTTTACAGCCTGTAAGATAAATATGGCGACTTTTTCTCTCAATGTTGGCTACCCTGCATTAATTTTATTTTTTTCGTGTAGAGACAGTACTATAATCATGAACATTTGATGCCTCAAGACTAAGATGGATTTGATGTTTTAATGCTCCGAAATAAATAAAAAAGAATTGAATCTTACAATTCTGTCTGTATGTGGGTCAAAACGGTTTGATGGATTTTGTTCAAACTTGAGAGTTAAATTTTATATGAGAATTCCTAATATCCAAGTCATGAGTTAGATTAATATGTTTAAAAATATCTATATAATAGTAGTTTACCGTTTTCTTTAGCACCGCATCTTACAACCTGTTCAGGTTATACGCATATAAACAAACGCTAATAAGTTAGGGATGAGAAAGGTTTAAATTAGAGAAAGTGTACCTTCATTTGCGTTAAAGGAGAGTTGGAAAACAATTTTTGAAAAACCCTCAGTATACTCGACCAGGATTCGAACCCCGATCTCCATTTCATCGCCAATTTAGTCTAACACGAGAGTGACACCTTAGACCATGCGTTCCCCTATGAAGGTTAGTTTACTGTTGACTAAGTTAAAAAAATATATATATTATTTTTTTCTAAATTGGTCTATGATTTTGTTCAAAATATATATCTAGGTATTATTTTTAATTATAAATATTTTTAATTAATTTAATTTATTAGCACCGCGTCTTACTACCCGTTCGGTGTTATACGCACTTACGCTAATGTGTAATGGTAGGGTGATTGTGAGATGAAATGGAGGACCTACCGTTTAACGTGGGATCCGAACCAAGGTGGAGGCCTGGCATTCACAAGTTGTGATTAATACACGTCTTGTTAGAGGTGAAGGAAGGGTTTGGCAATCAAATAAATCTGTGCCGGGACCGAGGGTTGAACCCCGGACCCCCAACACAGAAGTCCGACACCTTACCTCTAGACCACCAGGTCACATCCTAGATAAAGATAAAACTATTTCTCTTAAAGTGGAGATGCAGGCAAACACGAGTTAAGACCAGTGTTTTGGCAGTTTTTATAGCAAAACTTTTTTTTTGTCAAAATAAATAACATATTTCAGCAGTAAAAACATATAAGCCTAGTTTAATTGTCTTCCCCTGGTGAAATCAACAGTGGTTGCATATCTGTCATGAGCATAGCGACATTAGGTGAGAAAATTTTTAAATGAAGGGGAAAAAGTTGTCATTAAATTCCAGGACACCCTTAACAGATATTCAACAACTGTTGATATCACCAGGGGAAGAAAATTAAACTCTATGTTTTTATGGAAGCAATAATTGATTTATTTTGACCAGGAGTCGTCCCATCTTGACAATTTTTGCGGTAATTGATAGCTCATGATCTTAAATGATCGCTCATGTATAGCTGACGATTTCCCCACGTCCATCACAGACTCTTCCTTAAATTTGATTTTTTTGAGGTATTAACGTGTAATTTCTAAACCGACTGATTATATCAGCCCACGACTTATAAGCTAACTTAAATCTAGAAGAGACACAACATCCAGCGCTACGGCCATTAATTCATCAGTGTGAAAGGAGAAACCCTCATTTTGCCAATGAAAAAGTGTTCAACCATGCCGAGAATCGAACCTGGGGGCCCTTAGTTCAGTAGATAGGTACGCTACCGAATGAGTTAAGGTGTGTCGGACCTGTGCCTTATAATATGAGTGACGGTACGACTCGTGGATTAATTTGAAGAACACAAACATATGTGTTTGTATTTTGTAAAAGGAACTTTCTGTGAAAATTAAACAGTACGTTATATGCCCCCCTTCCCCCCACACAGTACACCACTGGCTGCTAAGTGACAGGGTAGACAAGAGTATACCTAAAATAAACTTTATAACAACCTCGACATTAAAGCGTTTAACGAAACTTTTGACNGTTCATCGCCTGAGTAGGGGAAGGGAGGGGCAGGGGGAGGCGGGTTTACTGAGTTTTGAGATATATTTTCCAGTTAAATAACATAGTCATTGCTCGAAAACTAGGAAATTACTACAAAGCGTATGGCTTTAAAAAAAGAGTTATTTAAAATATAATAAACATTTTTTTCCCCATCATATAAGAAAATTTTAGTAAACATAGAATAGTGTCGGTGGTCGAATGACTGGGAGATCAGGGTTCGAATTCCAGTCTGGTGTAATAAGGGTGGGTTTTTTTCCTAAACTGTCTTCCATCTCAATCCACGCAAATGAAGGCAATTTTATTCTAATATCTAACTTACTATATATATATATATATATATATATATATTTATTTATTTATTTTGGCCAAAATACATAGAACTGAAAAATATAAGATGCAGTTTTTAAACTCGCGTTCAATTCCTTACCACCTTAAGCGCCAAATTGTTTCATACATTCTTCCCATGACAATGAACTTCTCTCTAGGATACCACCCAATCGTGACGTCACTGGATCTAGAAAACCTGTCCTGTACCACGCCTGCCACCCCACACTTTCTGTGTACAGTCGACAAATAATATTATAAACACTTTAAGTGTACAGTCAACAAACATTAGACAAACCTTCAGTGTATAGTCAACAAACATTACACACCCCTTTGATTTACAATAAACAAATATTATACACACCTTTGATGTACACTCAACAAACATTACACACACCTTTGATTTACAATCAACAAACATTACACACACCTTTGATTTACAATCAACAAACATTACACACACCTTTGATTTACAATCAACAAACACTATAAACACCTTCGATGTACGGTCAACAAACATTATACACACCTTCGATGTACGGTCAACAAACATTACACACACCTTCGATGTAAGTCAACAAACATTACACACACCTTCGATTTACAATCATACAAACACTATACACACCTTTGATTTACAATCAACAAACACTATACACACCTTCGATGTACGGTCAACAAACATTATACACACCTTTGATGTACACACAACAAACATTACACACACCTTTGATTTACAATCAACAAACACTATACACACCTTTGATTTACAATCAACAAACATTATACACACCTTCAATGTACACTCAACAAACATTACACACACCTTTGATTTACAATCAACAAACATTATACACACCTTCAATGTACGGTCAACAAACATTACACACACCTTTGATTTACAATCAACAAACACTATACAAACCTTCGATGTACGGTCAACAAACATTATACACACCTTTGATGTACACTCAACAAACATTATACACACCTTCGATGTAAGTCAACAAACATTACACACACCTTCGATTTACAATCAACAAACACTATTCACAACTTCGATTTACAATCAACAAACACTATACACACCTTTGATTTACAATCAACAAACACTATACACACCTTCGATGTACGGTCAACAAACATTATACACACCTTCGATGTACGGTCAACAAACATTATACACACCTTCGATGTACGGTCAACAAACATTATACACACCTTAAATGTACACTCAACAAACATTACACACACCTTTGATTTACAATCAACAAACATTATACACACCTTCGATGTACGGTTAACAAACATTATACACACTTTCGATGTACGGTCAACAAACATTATACACACCTTCAATATACACTCAACAAACATTACACACACCTTTGATTTACAATCAACAAACACTATACACACCTTCGATGTACGGTCAACAAACATTATACACACCTTCAATGTACACTCAACAAACATTACACACACCTTTGATTCACAATCAACAAACATTATACACACCTTCGATGTACAGTCAACAAACATTATACACACCTTCAATGTACAATCAACAAACATTATACACACCTTCGATGTACAGTCAACAAACATTATACACACCTTTGATGTACAGTCAACAAACATTATACACACCTTTGATGTACAGTCAACAAACATTATACACACCCTCAATCTACAGTCAACAAACGTTACACACACCTTTGCTGTGCAGTCAAAAAACTTTAAACACATAGTTTTTATAAATTTAATAATTACTTTACAGATGCTTTTAACATGGGTCTTGTGGAAGAGGAATCGTACTTGAAAAGTGTGTGCGAGTGTTATTTACACAGAGGACTCTAATAGTCTCCAAATAATGGTTGTAGCTTATTGTAATGTTTTCAAACTACTATACAAATTGGGGAAAAGCTATTTTCGACCTATTGATAACATATTATTTCTTTAGAGAATATATAAAAACAAAAACTTAGAAAAAGTATTTTTACCATGGTTTGAGGACAAGGATAGTATAAAAAAATGTGACCAAAGATAATCAAAATTAAATATTTTGTATTGTTTTCATCAAACGGACTACGAACTGTGTCTAAACATAGTGGTATGCACGTGAGATTTAGATTAAGGACAAAAGTAAAAATGAATGTTTATTTTACATTAAATGCACACCAGGTTATTATGAATTTCATAAATATATATCTAAAATTTATATTTTAAATATTGATTGTTTAGTACAGCATAACGATGTGTCGTATTTTGCTATCTATTTTCGACTCCCCCGTTACGTTCGTCCGACACTTCTAGTCTCCGTTGACGGGGAGGCTAAGGTTCTAATCTAGACCTGGGTGCGTTGGGTAGGATAAGGTGAGGATGAGGTATTAAGGTGTACAAACAAGTATTTAATTGTGTTTAGTATTTCATTTCATGCTGGCAAACCACTTTGTTTTCTTTTGATTAGCAGACTTTAGTTCGAAAATAAACATTGTAGGGAGAACCTTCTTTGATAACAAATTATTAAAACTTTTAACTGTTGTAGTTTTATTACTTGCTCGTTTAGAGAAAGTATTGTAATCGTGAAAAATATTTTTCTCGATATTTTAATGGATTATTGAAGTTATATGTGATCCAAACCCCTCCCTCTCCCACGAAAAAAAAGGAGAGCTTAGATTTATGTCAGTTCATGAGGCTATAGCCGAAACGATTCAATGTATTTCGTTCAAACTTTATTTTTAAATTTGTTTTAGGATCATGTTTCAGAAGAAATCATGATATTAATTCTAGCCTCACAAAATGAAAATCTTGAAGCGCCGGGGATTGAACCCAGGATCTGTGAATCTTAAAGAGAGACAAACACTGACCAATAGACTACAGAGGTAGTCGAACAATCTACGCCAGCGGTTCTCACACTTTTTACACTTCATTACAACTTAAAACTTTGAGATACTTCGGTTCCACTATGGCACAGCTTATAAGAAAGGACCATAGTGTAATACGTCAAGGTAAGCCTTGCCTCTAGCAATCAAGTGTGAACGGAGTGTACAGTAGCACCATGGCTTCTTTGGTGCTGACTGACAGCTCACAGCTGACTTCTGACAGTCAACATTTAGGTATACACCCGAATTTTGACAGTCAGAAGTGACAGCTGCTAAACACATGTTTTTGCAGATCATATGGCTCTATGTAGGGATACATAATTTGGTCTGGTAGCTTTTCAAAGCCGTCAGCTGTCAGCTGTGAGTTATCAGTCAGCACCAAAGAAGCCATGGAGCTACTGTATGTATGTTGGACGGCGACTGACTGCTTTATTTAGTGCAATTGATACAAATTATGGTTTTGCTCTCGACGATACAACGTCCAGATGCGAGGAGGTCGTTCACACGGACGTAACGAGCAACGCCGCGCCGCTACCTCGCAACCAATGGAAAAGATGCGATGCCCCCTTCCACCCCCCAACATTATGTCAATGGGGGAAGAAGCTCCAAGAAGCGACATAAATAAATAAGAAAGACACCGAACAACATCCTGTCTGGGAATAGGGGTAAAAAGTTTGTTGGTTGGTTGGATGTAACGACTGGGGGGGGGG
>CABFVX010003922.1:0-22781 GCA_902151425.1 Timema shepardi | reverse complement strand
AAAATTGTTCACAAAATCAAACCAAAATAGTAACCAAATCGAGAATCGAAATAACAATGGCAAAAGCAAGCCTGGCGCGTGATGTAACGGCAGTCGCGCGCGGGGAAACATTGTCTTGCTTGTGGGAGGGGGTGGACAGAGTCAAATGATATTGGCTGGCATTGATGAGGTGGTGTCTTTGTTTATACCTGACCCACCCCAGTTACTAGTAATACAGCGCTCACAAAGATAATTGCAACGCAGCGTCCTAAATAAATGCAACAAACACATTTTACAGCCGATTTCATTAAACTTTTCAACCTTTTTCCCCACATTATTCACGGTTCCCCAAAAAAGGGTCGTTACTTCGAGAGGGACGCTATTCCCGGGGTCGTAGAATCGAGAGTTGACTGTATATTCCATTCACGGTAGGAATTGACTTCTGAAAGGCCTTTTTCCCTACCATAAATCTACTATAAAGTAGGATATTGGTAGGAAAAAAGACCTTTCAGAGAGTAATTCCTACCGTGAATGGAATATATTAGGTGTCTGTGCTGTTGTAATCAAACCGCAATAATGCACAGCAGTGCTAGTAGACACCATGCACACCACATGGCTGTGCTATGGTTATCTAATCGCAATAGTGCAATCGTTTGATTAGGGCCTACTTTTACACATAAAAATTTGTAACAAAGCGATTGATTTGAAATTTTATAATACTTTGATTGCAGTTAAATTAAGGTGCGGCAGAAGGGAGCGCGAGTAATTTTACAGTTTTTATAGGATTACATTTTTTTGGGCCAAATTGAATCAAATATTTCTCTGTAGAAACATAGAACTTAGTTTTATGCGCATGCTAATATCAACAGATCTTGAATATCTGTCAAGGTTGTCCTGGAATTTTATCAAAACTTTATCCCTTTATTTAAAAAGTTTTGATATTAGCATGGGCAGAAAACTATGTTGCTACTGGATAAATATTTGATTTAATTTGGCCAAAAAATTTCAATTGTATAAAAACTGTAAACATTTGCACTCCCTTCTGCCGCACCTTAAGTGTAACGCATCAAATAATGAAAATATAAGTGTAATTTTATAATTAATATATATTTGTTTTCTAACAAAAATAAAAATAGATTTTGTCACACCATAAACATTGATTTAAAAAAACATAGGTAAGATTGATTCTGATACCCCCTCTTCCCCTCATAATAAAACGTGAGAAAATACGTCACCCAAAACCTCCGCACAACTATCTATCCCGCCAGGAGGCCGGTTAAAACTAAGTTAATTGCGAACATTTCTCACCTGGACTTGAAACATGGTGATGGAGTCGTCCAACATCTGCACCCTGACGGCCAGCATCTTTCCTCCCTTCTTGGGGGTGGCCGGGGGTGTCCTGGTGCCACCTCCGTCCACCCCCACCGGCGTAGAGTGAGAGTGGGGGAGCTTGGCGGAACCCGGACCGCCACCGCCGATCCCCTCACTGTCCATCGCCGGCGAAAACGACGTCACCACTACCGCCGCAACCCGACGACCGCGTCAACGGCGACGCACAGTGTCCGCGCTTAACCGAAAAGTGACCCCTAGGAGGAACTTTCGTCGGGAGAGGTACACCCGTTGGGGGAGAGGAAGGGAGAAGGAAGAGAACTTGAGGGGGTGAAGCGCGGTGCTTTGGAAGGCGCGCGCGTGAGCTAAGACACTTGGTTTTAAGAGTCTCGGGGGCGGCACAGAGGCGTCTGACCAGCGTCAGAGGTTGTTCCGGCGTCGATGTGATCCCGCACCTACAGAAACAAAACAAAACAAAGTTTAAAAAAAAATATGGCACTCAGCACTCACTTTCTAATCACAAATTATATAACATGACTTACAAACTAGCTTAACATAGAAACGACACCAGTGGAGACGTGGGTTGAATGTCAAGCAAATATTTAGTCAGGCTTTCCATTGGCAGTTAACTCGGGTGTGTACGGAAGCTATTTTTTCCTAAACAGTTTAAAGCTCTTCCTTCGGACAAGTTTTGGTACGATTCTCCTTAATCCTACTTTCTCCATCAGTGTAATAATAATAATAATAATAATAATAATAATAATAATAATAATAATAAGGGTGGGTCCAACAATATCAATCTGTAACTCAGTTTACGTAAAGATAAGCCGGTAGTCAGTACTAATGTACTGTTGTCCAGGGACGCCCGAATGTACTAATCGTACATCCTTTCCGAGGAGGTTCTTTCCATGTCCCGATGAGATGAAGGTGATAGTGAATGTTATGGGTTAAAGTCAATGAACTCCTTCAGCCATTAATCTCAGTTTTCCAAAGCAGGGCCGCTACTTTTTTCCATTCAAGTAGCTCCTCGTTTGTCCTCACAAGGCTGAGTTGGCTGATTCACAGAAAAAAACTAGACTCGCCGGGGATTGAACCCGACCTCTGGATCTGAAGCCAGAGACCACCAGACTACGGAGGCGATCGGAAAACCCCATATGTAAATAATAAGTATATCTCTCGGGCCCTCCCGGAATCGAATTAGTCTCTTCTAAATTTGTCGCCGCTCGCTTTAGTCAGAGGAACAGGCAGAATAGATTAAAAAAGAATAGTGAAGAGCGTTAACGGAGGATAAGTAAACAAATATATTACCTTTAGGGTTGAGACAGATAAAATAATTGATTGATTGATTGATTGATTGATTGATGAGGCATCGTCCCGAAGGTTGGTACAATAGCAAAAGAAAAAGAAAAGAAAAAGTTTGATTGGAATTTGGGTGTTTTATTTTAATTAGTTGACTCTGGTGTAATCACTGACTTTTGGCGATTTAAAGGATATTCAAGCGAGATTTGAACTATGTTTTTAAATCCGCCTCGGTGACGTAGTTAGCTAACGCGCCAATCATGTTGAGCTAGACTGCCGAGGACGGGCAGATCGAGGTTCGAATCTCAGTCGGGTGAACTGGGGGTGGGGGGTGTTCCTAAACGATTTTCCACTCTCCCTCCACGCAAATGGGAGTTCACTTCCACTAAATTCAACCTTCCCAATTCTTAATCCATTAGCGTAATTAGTACTTAAGCGTAAAACCCGAACGGGTAGTAAGATGCGGTGCTAAATAAAAAAAACTATATTTTTAAATTTTATTTTTGGTAAACCATATGTACTCTCTTGTCAAAAAAAGTGCTATAAAATATCTTCAATATTTTCGTTGATGTGTGAAGAATATCGCCTTGTTTTGTTTAGCACTGCATCTTACTACCCGTTTGGGCTGTACGCCAATGTACTAATTACGCTCATAGATTAAGCGATTAGGAAGGTTGAATTTAGAAGAAGTATACTCGCATCTGCGTGGTGAGAGTAGGAGACCATTTAGGGAAAACCACAATAAAAAAGGTTTAAGAATTCAAAATCAGCTTGAACATCCATTAACAGGAGTTTTTAAAATAACATCAACATTGGTAAGAGGGAACTCAAACCAGACGTCGTATCGTGTCTGTGATTGTATCAGTGAGTCTGTTGAGAGACGTATAGCAACTATCGTGTCTGTGATTGTATCAGTGAGGCTGTTGAGAGACGTATAGCAACTACTGTGTCTGTGATTGTATCAGTGAGGCTGTTGAGAGACGTATAGCAACTACTGTGTCTGTGATTGTATCAGTGAGGCTGTTGAGAGACGTATAGCAACTACCGTGTCTGTGATTGTATCAGTGGGGCTGTTGAGAGACGTATAGCAACTATCGTGTCTGTGATTGTATCAGTGAGGCTGTTGAGAGACGTATGGCAACTATCGTGTATGTGATTGTATCAGTGAGGCTGTTGAGAGACGTAGAGCAACTACTGTGTATGTGATTGTATCAGTGAGGCTGTTGAGATACGTATAGCAACAACTGTGTCTGTGATTGTATCAGTGAGGCTGTTGAGAGACGTATAGCAACTACTGTGTCTGTGATTGTATCAGTCAGGCTGTTGAGAGACGTATAGCAACTATCGTGTCTGTGATTGTATCAGTGAGGCTGTTGAGAGACGTATAGCAACTACTATGTATGTGATTGTATCAGTGAGGCTGTTGAGAGACGTATAGCAACTACTGTGTCTGTGATTGTATCAGTGAGGCTGTTGAGAGACGTATAGCAACTATCGTGTCTGTGATTGTATCAGTGAGGCTGTTGAGAGACGTATAGCAACTACTGTGTCTGTGATTGTATCAGTGAGGCTGTTGAGAGACGTATAGCAACTATCGTGTCTGTGATTGTATCAGTGAGGCTGTTGAGAGACGTATAGCAACTACTGTGTCTGTGATTGTATCAGTGAGGCTGTTGAGAGACGTATAGCAACTATCGTGTCTGTGATTGTATCAGTGAGGCTGTTGAGAGACGTATAGCAACTACTGTGTCTGTGATTGTATCAGTGAGGCTGTTGAGAGACGTATAGCAACTATCGTGTCTGTGATTGTATCAGTGAGGCTGTTGAGAGACGTATAGCAACTACTGTGTCTGTGATTGTATCAGTGAGGCTGTTGAGAGACGTATAGCAACTATCGTGTCTGTGATTGTATCAGTGAGGCTGTTGAGAGACGTATAGCAACTACTGTGTCTGTGATTGTATCAGTGAGGCTGTTGAGAGACGTATAGCAACTATCGTGTCTGTGATTGTATCAGTGAGGCTGTTGAGAGACGTATAGCAACTACTGTGTCTGTGATTGTATCAGTGAGGCTGTTGAGAGACGTATAGCAACTATCGTGTCTGTGATTGTATCAGTGAGGCTGTTGAGAGACGTATAGCAACTACTGTGTCTGTGATTGTATCAGTGAGGCTGTTGAGAGACGTATAGCAACTATCGTGTCTGTGATTGTATCAGTGAGGCTGTTGAGAGACGTATAGCAACTACTGTGTCTGTGATTGTATCAGTGAGGCTGTTGAGAGACGTATAGCAACTATCGTGTCTGTGATTGTATCAGTGAGGCTGTTGAGAGACGTATAGCAACTACTGTGTCTGTGATTGTATCAGTGAGGCTGTTGAGAGACGTATAGCAACTATCGTGTCTGTGATTGTATCAGTGAGGCTGTTGAGAGACGTATAGCAACTACTGTGTCTGTGATTGTATCAGTGAGGCTGTTGAGAGACGTATAGCAACTATCGTGTCTGTGATTGTATCAGTGAGGCTGTTGAGAGACGTATAGCAACTACTGTGTCTGTGATTGTATCAGTGAGGCTGTTGAGAGACGTATAGCAACTATCGTGTCTGTGATTGTATCAGTGAGGCTGTTGAGAGACGTATAGCAACTACTGTGTCTGTGATTGTATCAGTGAGGCTGTTGAGAGACGTATAGCAACTATCGTGTCTGTGATTGTATCAGTGAGGCTGTTGAGAGACGTATAGCAACTACTGTGTCTGTGATTGTATCAGTGAGGCTGTTGAGAGACGTATAGCAACTATCGTGTCTGTGATTGTATCAGTGAGGCTGTTGAGAGACGTATAGCAACTACTGTGTCTGTGATTGTATCAGTGAGGCTGTTGAGAGACGTATAGCAACTATCGTGTCTGTGATTGTATCAGTGAGGCTGTTGAGAGACGTATAGCAACTACTGTGTCTGTGATTGTATCAGTGAGGCTGTTGAGAGACGTATAGCAACTATCGTGTCTGTGATTGTATCAGTGAGGCTGTTGAGAGACGTATAGCAACTACTGTGTCTGTGATTGTATCAGTGAGGCTGTTGAGAGACGTATAGCAACTATCGTGTCTGTGATTGTATCAGTGAGGCTGTTGAGAGACGTATAGCAACTACTGTGTCTGTGATTGTATCAGTGAGGCTGTTGAGAGACGTATAGCAACTATCGTGTCTGTGATTGTATCAGTGAGGCTGTTGAGAGACGTATAGCAACTACTGTGTCTGTGATTGTATCAGTGAGGCTGTTGAGAGACGTATAGCAACTATCGTGTCTGTGATTGTATCAGTGAGGCTGTTGAGAGACGTATAGCAACTACTGTGTCTGTGATTGTATCAGTGAGGCTGTTGAGAGACGTATAGCAACTATCGTGTCTGTGATTGTATCAGTGAGGCTGTTGAGAGACGTATAGCAACTACTGTGTCTGTGATTGTATCAGTGAGGCTGTTGAGAGACGTATAGCAACTATCGTGTCTGTGATTGTATCAGTGAGGCTGTTGAGAGACGTATAGCAACTACTGTGTCTGTGATTGTATCAGTGAGGCTGTTGAGAGACGTATAGCAACTACTGTGTCTGTGATTGTATCAGTGAGGCTGTTGAGAGACGTATAGCAACTACTGTGTCTGTGATTGTATCAGTGAGGCTGTCGAGAAACAAGACGACTTGAAATTGTTTTTGTCATTCAAATATCAAAATAAATATTTTAAAATAAATTTGCTGGGTTTTTTTTTCTTATTTTCAGATTTTATTAAAACTAAATATTGTAGGCCTTTAGAGGTTCGTAGGCCTTAAGCTGAGTCTAATCGGCCGAATGGATAAAGCGACATTGTTCGCTGGGTCCAATCGACAATAAACCAAATTCGAGAAAATCACCTCGGTAAAAAAACCACTCTATTCTCAAGCGTAAAGAGGATTCACGTGTATCCGGTAATAACGGCAGTAAAGTTTCTTAGGTACCAGTGGTCCATCACCTTTATATATATATATATATATATATATATATATATACATAGCATAGCCCTCTCACCTCTCTAGTTTAGATATTCAGTGCACGTCTTCTGCCCCTCAAAGAACCTCCCCCCCCTCCTTTACAAGATGCCGAGGTAACCACAGTCAGCACTTCCATTGTTTTAACGCGATGGCTTGTCAAGGCTCCATTCTCTAAATTTCACTTTTGGACGGCGTCTGAAGTGGTTGCTAGGGACGCTCTCCACGACGTGCGGCGGACGTGGAGGTGATGATGATGATGATGTGTTTTCTTCCTTCCCCCTTTATTCAACCGAGCTCCACTATTGGTGCACACAAACAGTTCTTAGGACCGGCACTATAAAGCGCATTCGAATGACAACGGTTCTTAGTGCCGTGTTTACACCGAACGGCGACCTTAATAAATCACCCACAACGCACCACCAGACACACCTAGTTTTATAAGAAACCCACTTTAAACCACCAACATTGACTGAAAGCCACTAAAATTTCACATTTGTGGATATTTTTATTTGATCCATTAAATAAAAGGTTAATTTAAAAGAAAGGCTTACAATAACTCTTTCTTGTGGATCACTGTATAATTTTTCTTTACACCATTGGTTAAACAAACTAAGAATGTCAATACAATAATTGTAGCATCTTTACTCACGCCATTGTCCCAACTTGTTTCCAGTTTCCAAATACTGAGCTTCCTAGGAAAATCAAACTTTACCTTAAAATCCCCATCTACCAAATTCCTAAAAGGGGGAGGAGGAAATCATACTCCTCAACGCAAGACCAAGAGCCATAATTAAAATTTACCAAATTTGCCTAATCATATGTGTGTATTTTCTCAGCATATTTTCATCGGTACCGCATCATATATTATCACACTCATACCATGGGGATAATCTATGTGAATGCAACGTGTAATAGCAAAAAGTAAAATCAGTTTAAATAGGTATTCCAAAACAAGCTTTGGCGCTTCTGCTGAGACGATACAAAAGTTGGCCAAGAACCGAATGAAGTTTTTATATAAACACTTTTTTTCTGGCCAAAATAAATAAAATATTGCTCCTGAAGAGACATAGTTTAGTTTTATTCACATGCTGATATCAACCGGTTGTTGAATAGATGTAATGGGTATTTCGGCATTAAATGAGAAACTTTTGAAATTGAAGACAAGGAATCATATCCTAAGCAAACTGGTTTTAAAACGCGTATCTTACAGCGTGGTCTTAGTCAACGTTTCAATTATCTATTTCATTTTTTACCCGCCTCGGTGGCGTAGTTGGCTAACGCGCTTGCAGTGTTGAGCCCGACTGCTGAGGACGGGGAGATCGAGATTCGAATCTCGGTCGGGTGAACTGGGGTGGTTTTTCCAAAATGGTTTTTCACTCTCCCTCCACGCAAATGCGGGTTCACTTCCTCTAATTCAACCTTCCCAATTCCTAATCCATTAGAGTAATTAGTACTTAAAGCGTACAACCCGGACGGGTAGTAAGACGCGGTGCTAAATATTATTATATTATTTCATTTTTGAAGTAATAACATAAACTCTATACATATATATGACAAGACATCTTGTGAATGTGAGGAATGCCAGGCCTCCACCGTGGTTCGGATTCCACGTTAAACTGTAGGTCCTTCATTTCATCTCACAATCACCCTAGCATTACACATTAGCGCATAATCCGAACGGGTAGTAAGACGCGGTGCTAATAAATATATATATATATATATATATATATATATATCATATTAGCGCAAACGACTCAAAAACAAGCTAAACCTAAAGCAACATGACACCGTATCTCTCTCTATCATTGGTGAAATGTGGGGTTCCCCTTTCTTTCATAGTGACGAACGATGTTGTCTGTTCTAGATTTAAGATTTAGTTCTAGGTTTAAGTTTATAAGTCATGTGCTGATATGATAGATTGGTTAAGCAAGTGCGTGTTAAATACCTATAATAGTAAACATATTACTATTATTATTATAATTATCACCATCATTAGCACCGCGTCTTAATACCCGTTCGGGTTATACGCACTTACGCTAATATTTAATGGTAGGGTGATTGTGAGATGAAATAGAGGACGTGGAATCCGAACCACGATGGAGGCTTGGCATTCCCCCACATTCACAAGTTGTGATTAATACACGTCTTGTCAGAGGTGAAGGAAGGGTTTGGCAATCAGATAAATTTGTGCCGAGACCGAGGATTGAACCCCAGACTACCAGGTCACCCAAAAATAATAATAAAACAATAGGCCAAACACACCAACAGCCCTAAGATATGAATTTACCAATCTGACAGCAGATCAAACCCATTTACAAATTGTACATCTTCATCAGCGCCATCCAGGAATGAACTAGAGCCGAGCGACCCCTCCAACCCTTCACCCACCGGGGACGTGCTACAATTATCTTGTACAGGAGGGAAACGCTTGTAGACGACTAAACGTGACTCCGGGTCTTAATGGACTGATAAGAAAACAGCCGGTAATTGAGGAAAGCAAGGTCTCTAGTTTACATACCGAAAACACTCCTGATAATTGTGACAAGTAGAAACGTAGCTCTCTTTTGTTTCCTCCTCGGAGCATAAGTACTCTTCAGAGTACAATACGCTCTTATCTTACACTAGTGTACACTTTGTTTACGGTCTTACCTTGCCATGTTATACTATGGTCCTAGTGGAACTAAGAAAGCTACAGTATCCCCATGGCTTCTTTGGTGCTTACTAACAGCTCACGGCTGACGGCTTTGAAATGTTACCAGACCAAATTATGTATCCCTACGCCGAACCAAATGAGCTGCAAAAACATGTGTTTAGCAGCCGTAACTTCTGACAGTCAACCTAACCTAAATGTTGACTGTCAGAAGTCAGCTGTGAGCTGTCAGTCAGCACCAAAGAAGCCACGGGACTACTGTAAGTAAGCTTTCAGGGTAAACTAAGTGTATAATATACGCCACACTTTCACCAAAGTATTTTGACGACCTGAAGTTTCAAATATTTGTTTAAGTTAGTGGTGTGACCAGGACTTTTTAAGGAAAAGCTGATCCCCCAGAAGCCCCAAATCCCTTCCCCAGAATCCCAAATTTCTTGAGCTGTCAGATTTTTTTCTGACCTGTTTGATGCACAGTACTGACGTGCAAAATTTCATTGCCCACTCATTTTGTAAGTCTGTGTTGGTACAACCACGTGTCAGTAACGAGAGAAAAGGACAATGTTTTTGCAAGTTTTATAGCATAACTTCTTTTTTTGACAAAATATAGCTTCGATACAAAGAGAGAGTTTAATTTTCTTCACATGTTGATATCAACAGTTGTTGAATATCTGCCATGAGCATAGCGGCATTAGATGAGAAATTTTTTAAATGAAGAGAAAAACTTGTCATTAAATTCCAGCACACCCTTGACAGATATTCAAGAGATGTTGAAGTCACCATTTAAAGAAAATTAAACTCTTATGTTTCTACTGGAGCAATAATGATTTATTGTGACAAAAAAAAAGTGTTGATATAAAAACTGCAAGAACACATTTTTCCAAGTTTACTAAATCCTCAAAATAAGTCCCCTAGTGCTAGTTTTATATTACTTGGCCTTTCAAATTCCCCAATTTGACATTCCATGTTTGTCAAGTCTGCCATTCTTCTTAAGATATCCTGTTATATCAAAGTTCTACTTAGATCACGATGAACGACTACCGTTAGCAGTTTTGAAGAGGATTCCATGTTCGAATCCAAGGCAGGAACATCAAGCTAAGATTTATTGGGCCAAGATGAGAGTGCTTCAGAGATAATAAAACTCGTCCAAAAAGTCAAAATTTCGCAACTTATTAGATGGTTTACAATATTTTATCTGTTCCGTTCACGAATATGTACGTGGATGCTGCTTTGCTACTGTGCAACCCTGTCTCAGCTGGAAGGTTATACTTTTATTCTTGGACGGTGACGAATTCACGCTTCACGCCCCAAAACTTAGCGAGCCACGAACAGCGTGACCTTGGAGCCTGGCTAATATTTCCCACACACCTTTATACCAAAACAGAGCGGGGAAGGTTTTTTTTATCACAGGCGTCAAAAATTAAGGACACGCAGAGTTCGCGAAATCCGGGGGCGCATGCGTCGGTATTAAAAGAAAAAAAAATTTGGAAATAGAAAATGTTAACTTATGTTTTTCAGGAAACATGTATCGTTTTAAGTAACAATTTCGTCAATCTTGGTGGTCTTAGGGTAAAGTGCTCACCTCAGGACCCGATGTTCATGTGTTCAAAACCCAGCCGGGGTCAACGGATTTTTACCGAGTGATAAAAATCCTTAGCATAACTTCCTTCGGAGGGATGTAAAATAACGTCAGAAGGTATGTGAAAATACCTTTCCCGGCATAATTGGTAGGTCCTTTCACTCTCGCTCGTAGAAACTGTCTCGCGCTGATTTAACCAGTCGGTTCAGTAATTGCAAGTAAATACCTCAAGTAAATAAAATTAAAGAAACATTTTCTATTATTTTTTGTCTTGAAAAAAATTCCAGTTACTTCTTCTTAGGATTTTTTATCTTTATAAATATTATCAAATTAGTTACAATAAAGTAATAAGCGCGATTACAGTCCTCTTATCACACTCGCGTATCCGCTACAAGCGCGTCACGGTTGAACTTGTCACTAACTTCGTAGACCAGATATATTAATACTTAAATATTAAAATCAGCTGCTACGGTGCCCGCATGGTCTAATACACCACTCTCAGGTTAGACTAGACTGCCAAGAACGGGATTCGCGAATTCCAGTCTGGTGTACTGAGGATGATTTTTCCAAAATAGTTTTCCATTCTAACTCCCCGCAGATGCGGGTACACTTCATCTAAATTCAACTTTTAGCATAGGTACCTAACTTAATAAAGTAATTAGTACAAATGCGTCAAACCTGGACAGGTAGTAAAACACGGCGCTAATTTTTTTTTATTAGAATCAAAGCCTCAACGGATAAATTCCTTCACGTTGTGTTTTAATGATCTGAAAATTTTACAAAAATAATTTAAGACAAACAAGGTGACACAATATGAAGTCGTCCTAAGAAGAGTGGGTGAGAAGAGAACCGTTTTTGATAGGATTCTTCGGTAAAAAGCAAAATGGATCAGACATCCTTAGGAGGAACTGTCTTCTGCACGTCATAGAAGGAGAGGTTGAAGGAAAGAGGAGATTAGTAAGGAGAAGGATTCAATTATTAGATGACTTGAATTAAAGAAGAAAATTCTGGGAGCTGCAGGAGGAGGCAGAGAGGACAGGAAGCATTGGCGGTCTAAGTTCAATTACAAAATAAACGGACATGTCGTAAGACAGAACATATAATAATAAGTCGATCGAGAATCAAAAAGGTTGTCGACCCTTGGTCTGATATATTAAACCTGAAATTATGTAACTTTATTTGATTTTTTTTAAAAATAAAAAGCTAAATTAACTCAAGTTGTGCAAAGAGCAAAGAAAAAAAAAGCGTTTAAAATGAGAAAATTTATTTGTGAAACTTTTTTCTTTCGAATCATATCAGTACAAAGAGTTCCCCCAGGTCGAAAGGTCTATAGGTCAAATAGAGTATGGGTGAAGGGGACCGGGGAGAAATAAGCTCGTACGACCGCATGATAGGTCTGAATAATTACTAAGAAGGTCTGTCTTTCTTCTGGCTGAGATTAAACCCGCCGTTTGTTTTCCTTATAGCCCCCTTAAATACAAGCATCGGGTCCCTTAAAACCGCCGCAGGATCAAATCTACATCCTAAGTTAGGTCGACACGACTACCGAGTTCAATATTCTTCACAGTTAAGTCTATATGAACAGTAGGGGGGAGGGGGGAGGGAAAATAGGGAGGGTTCGGTAGGTAAATCAATAGTTCCATTGCACAAGGGGCTGATGTGGTTCCACGTATAAAAAAAGGGGTTTAGCTTATCCGAGATTATTACCCTAGAGACAAACAATAGAGGATAGAAACGAAAGGGAATTATTAAGTTGGGGTATAACAGAGCGAGAGTTAAATTCTTTTTTTTTTCGATTAATATGTCAAAAAAAATGGCCAAAATAAATAAAATCTGGCTTCAGTATATAAGTTTATTTTTATTTTCTACTTTTAAAATGGAAGTCAAGGACAAGAACTTTAGAAAACATGTATATAAAATGCGTGGAAAAAGTGTTGAAGATTAAATTAAACGTATCTACTGGAGCAGTGTTTGATTTATTTTGTCCAAGAAATGTTTTTTAGTCATAAAACACACATTTCCATTCCATCACAGCTTGCAATTGAGTGGTTCCTAAACTACAGCTTGAAGTTAAGTGTATTGATAGATACAGCTTGAAGTTAAGTTTATTGATAGATACAACGTGGAGTTTAAGTTTATCGATAGATACAGCGTGGAGTTAAGTTTATTGATAGATACAGCGTGTAGTTAAGTTTATTGATAGATACAGCGTGGAGTTAAGTTTATTGATAGATACAGCGTGGAGTTAAGTTGATTGATAGATACAGCGTGGAGTTAAGTTGATTGATAACTGCAACTTTCAGTGTAAGTTGATCGTTTACTACAGCTTGTATTTTATTTGATCATATCATATGTAATGGTTTTTTTGTCACTCTGTTTCTGTAACTTAAATCGTTCGAAGGATCACGATTATTTTTTTTACTCCACGTCACTTTGAGCAAAATCACTTTCGAGAAGGTGAATTAGTTAAAAGAATAATTCAATTTGAACTATTCGTTGGCAAACTACATGTATCTCGATTATACACGCTCAATACGTGGAAACCCTACTACCCGACTCCCAAGAGAAAGTGGATCAGAAGAATTCGGTGCGTGAATGTCTGGGTTTGTGACCTTTTTATTTTGGCACTACACATCTCAAGAACCGCTGTATCGATCACAAGAAATGTTGGGCGGGTCGTAGGTCTACATGTGAAGATGTTTCTTGGCCAACCACCGTTATTCTGTACCAAGAAAGTAGAAGAAGATGAAGATGAACCAGGATTGGCAGAAATAGAGAGCATGAAATAAAACGAATTAAATGTTTTTGAGACAACTTCAACCCTTAAAAAACATGAACATCAATTTTGAGGGAAGTAAATGCAAATATATATATATATATATATTAATGTAGCTCCAAAGTCACTGAAAGGCGAGCAAAACTTGATATAGACACAGGATATTACGCATCTTGTCAAAAATTAAGGAGAAAATGCTAGGGCCAATTCAGAGAAAACCCAAATTATATCAACATGGTTCAATTTCTAGCAGTTATTGAGATATCTAAGCTTCAATATGTACAATCGGTTCACCTTGAAATGTAGCTATCTTAACTAGACGTATTACCCTAAGGTGCTATGGTGGACCCATTCAAGCTAAGCCTGCTGCTATATTTCAGGGTGATCAATCAAAGGGCAAATAGACCATACATCAGTAATATTGATATTAGATGCTAATTAGGATCAATGTTTGTATGACACTTTTTATTCATATTCTACCCTTGAATTCGATGCCGAAGTTTTGACATTACGTGACGTAAAACCCTGCATATAGGTCTTCCAGTGAATTGAAGCATAATATGCTATTATTATTTGAGGTATTTAACAAAAACTTTCTGAACCGACTGATTCTATTGGCACACAACTTATAAACTGAATTAAATCTATGACAGACACAGCATCCAGTAGCAGGCCAGCAAAGCAAAGTAAGCAGACTCGCTATCAAACTGAACTAAGGTGTCGGACGTGTGCTGATTTAATCGGTAGGTTTAGAAAGTGCCAGTTGCTTCTTAAAACCTCCCAATTTTTGCGCTGTAACCTGTGAACATAATAACGTTGAACGTAAAAGACGTCACAAGAAGTAAACAGAAGACATAATTCAAGACAAGACAAGCAGCCTCAGGCAAATGTTTAATGTCCCTTCTTGACTTTCTTTGATACGATCAGCCTTGGCACAATAAGTGCTCCCATCCACCGTTGCGCAAGTCACCAAGAGGGCAAAAACAGCCAGGGAGTCATTTACGGCGATTCTGTAACCGACATAATCGTTTGGTGTGGTTAGTTATCCGCTGGATTGAACTCAAAACCGCAGCATTTCAACATCGGTGGTTGCACGGTCTAATGCAGGGGTTCACAAACATTGTTAGAGCGGAGGAGCACTTCAACATGAGGCCTTTTTTTGTTGTTGTCCAGTTTTATGAGAAAATGTGTATTTGGAATTTGGCCGCAATTTCCTATTAACAGCTATGAATCCTCAATATCCTAGTTTGAGATAAAAATTATAAAATGTAGATTTCCTCACATTCTCTCTTCAACGGCTTTCTTTTCTTCTTATTATTATTATCACCGCGTCTTACTACCCGTTCGGGTTATACGCACTTACGCTAATGTGTAATGGTAGGGTAATTGTGAGATGATTTAACGTGGGATCCGAACCACGGTGGAGGCCCGGCATTCCACACATTCACAAGTTGTGATTAATACACGTCTTGTCAGAGGCGAAGGAACATTTCTTCTTGTTCTGTTCAATAAATTTGTGAAAAATACATTTCTTTTCAATGGGATGAGCTACAACTAAATTTGAACTTTTGTTAATTTTTTTAGAAACTTTTTTTTTGCTAAAATTGATTCTTGAAACTCATATAATTAGCTAGGATTTATGTTCAAATGCTCTAAAATTTTCTCCCGTGAGGTTAAATTCCCGAAATGTTCTTTATATGATGGCGGGGGGAGCCGCGAGTGAGACGCTCCTGGCAAATGCGACTCCAATCCCTCCCCCATTTGGAAAACCCATTTGAACACCTTGGAACCTTCATACACATGTTTATACTAGTATTATGTACATTCAAAACGAGAGTACGAGGACGGAGAAATCGAGGTTCGAATCTCGGTCGGATCATAGAGAAAGGATACATTTCTCTATGGTCGGATGAAATGGGGGTGGTTTTCCCTAAACGGTTTACCATTCTCCCTTCACGAAAATGTGGGTTCACTTCCTCTAAATTCAACCTCCTTAGTTCCTAACCCATTAGCGTAATTAGTACTTAAGCGTATACCCCGAACGGGTAGTAAGACACAGTGCTAAAAAAAAAAAGAGTAAGATTCTACACGTATAAAATAACAAAACAAACGGAAAGAATCACTTGTTTTGTCTGAGCCTTTGGGCAAATTTCCTTTATTCAGATTTGAAAAAAAAATCATTATCAATCCTAATTACTGATGTTATTTTATATCGTGAAAAACAAATTAAAACTATTTTAAAATTACCTCACGAAGCCCGAGATAACGATAGAGGAGCCCATTAGTCTAAAGTAGTAGTTATCAATGTAACATTAAATAAATAAGTTTTTTTAATTGTAATGTTTTATTAGTATACTCACACGTATGGGACTCGTAATTTTGTTTTAGAAAACGGTTATAATGAAGATGATAGTTGTTTCAAGGTAGATACAAAAAGAAAAACCCACCACAATAGGTTATTTGAGTTCAAGAACAAAACAATTTGCATTGGATAGATTAGCATAATATCCTCGTCTGTCAAACGTCCGGTCTTTTGGACGACTTCAACAAGATAAAAAGGCATACCACACGGATAACACCTATAGTAGGATTTTGGTGTGAAGGCTCTTTAGAAAAATGATTTTTTTAATCAACATTTATAATACCCGCTTCGGTGGCCGCATGGCCTAAGGCGCTACTCTTGCAGTAGACTAGACTGCCGATAACGGGAAGATCAAGGTTCGAATCTGTCGGGTGGTTTTTCCAGAACCGTTTTCCACGGATACACTTCCAATAAATGCAACCTTTTATAGTTCCTAACCCATTAGCATAATTAGTACTTAAGTGTATAAGCCAAACGGGTAGTATGACCCGGTGCTAAAAAAAATATTGATAATATTTGATTATATTATCAGTATCATTTAATAGTTTTTTTAATTCTATCACCCCGTCTTACTACCCGTTCAGATTTAACGCATATATAATAATTACTAAAATGGAGTAGAGACTAGGAAGGAAGGTTTTGGGGAAGTGTACCCGTATTTGGGTGGAGAGAAAATGGGAAAACATTTAGCGAAAATCACCCTAATTACACCCGACCGGGATCGAACCACGATCTCCTAGTCATCGGCAGTCTAGCCTATTGCGATAGTAGCGTCTCAGACCATGCGGCCACCGAAGCGGGTAGAGCTATTTAATCGATACTAATACGTTTTCTGATACGGGCGTAGTCTTGTGACCAATCTCCTGGTCAGTCTGCCAATGAGATGGGCTCTCTTACAGTTGAACAAACTCTACAACTTTAATAAATGAAGGCAAACAAGAGTCGCGATCCCACTGGGGAGCTTCCCACACAAGTAACGTAACGCCGAGTAACGGGGCATTTACTGCCCACGACAGCAAACTAAGAGATGACTTTAAAATGGTCTCGTCATTCAGGATCTGCATCGTAACATTCGATTGACCGCCACAGATGATTATGACGAAACCGAAAAAGGGAGATACTCTTCAAAGTTGGGACGGAAGAGAACGCGCTAGAATGGAAGTAGTTTCTTTCTGCGAAACGTTTCTTTATTCAAAATAAATCAAATATTTAACCAGTAAAAACATTAGAGTTCAATTTTCTTCACATGGTGACCTCAAAAGCTGTTTAAATATCTGTCAAGGATGTCCTGGAATTTAATGACAACTTTTTCTCTTCATTTAAAAAGTTTCATCATCTATTATTATTATTATTAGCACCGCGTCTTACTACCCGTTCGGGTTATACGCACTCCGGAACCCCCGCACAGAAGTTTGACACCTTACCCCCAGACCAACAGACCACCTTTGTCATCTAATACCGCTATATCACCATGTGAAGAAAATTAAACTCTTTATTTTTACTGGGGTATTATTTTTTTTATTTTGAGCAAAAAAAAGTTTATTTTACATGTAACAATCGATATGGGGACCGGACGCAACAGTTTTACTTCCCCCCCGAAGGAAGGATTTTTATCACTCAAGAAAAATCCATTGACACTGGCTGGGTATGAACCCACAAACATCGGGTCCTGAGGCGAGCACTTTACCACAAGACCACAGAGGTCAACAGGGCCTTAATAAAAACGCACCCGGCCACGCGCGCGTCACCCCCTTCCCATAGAGTGGAGATAAGACACGTAATTAATGAGCGAGCAATTAGGTCACTTAGTGTACCGGAAACAACTGGCCCTGTGAGCGGGTATTGTGATATCAGTCTTGCGGTCGTTTTATTTTGCGGTGGCCAAAACCATAAAACTGGATTTTCGAGTTCAGAGCTTTGCAGCGGGTTATCGCTCGCTATATCGTAACTGTGTTAGGACTGTAGGTATGTGAGAGCTTAGCGGAAGATTTGTTGCAAACATTGGTTGGAGGTCAATATGTCAAAGAAGTTGCCTACTTGGAGATTAAAAAGCTATTTTGCGAAGCGGGTTCCATCTTAACTTGACGCACCTCGGCATATAGCCCTGCCTCGGCACTCCAAACACAATCACATGTGCTGATAACCCTTCCCCTCTTTCTCTGACGAGTTTACATCCTCATTATAAAATTTTCTCCTTTAAAAACATTCACGTGCTTTTTGAAATTACCCTTTTCTTGTTCCTTATCCTAGATGTACATACGTTACCAAGGACATTTTTGTGGCCGAGCCAAATAGCCTAAATTGTAGAGGATTCATAAAAAAAATCCGTTTACTAAAAAAAACCACTACTTCAAGATAAAAAATAAAATTTTTGTGACACTGTAGTACTTATTTTTAGAATTATTTTTGTTTCAACGTTACAGCTTTAAAACTCGTGGAATATAAGGTAATTCTTGACCGGTGAGTGACGTCACAGGTAGGCAACATCCTTAACTTATGTGGAACTAGTGATCTTATTATTTTCTTAGTATTACTAGATTATACATCAAAATATGTTAACAAACGCTTCTAATAATAACAATCACTGTATATTTTGCATTTCCTTAACTTAGGGATAGAATAAAAAATATTAATACAACCAATATATTGTTGTTTTGTTTCACGGTTGTGAAATAAAAAAAAAGTATTACGTTCACACTTAAGGTTACCTGGTGGTTTGGGGTTAAGGTGTCAGACTTCAGTGCTGGGGATCCGGGGTTCAATCCTCGGTCCCGGCACAGATTTATCTGATTACCAAACCCTTCCTTCACCTCTGACAAGACGTGTATTAATCCCAACTTGTGAATGTGGGGAATGCCAGGCCTCCACCGTGGTTCGGATCCCACGTTAAACTGTAGGTCCTCCATTTCATCTCACAATCACCCTACCATTACACATTAGCGTAAGTGCGTATAACCCGAACGGGCAGTAAGACGCGGTGCTAATAATAATAATAATAATTTACTGGAGTTACAAAATAAAGCGTAGCAAGAGGCTAGGACGTTTCAGAGTTCGAGAGACGCAGAAAAACTAACTATACTACCGAGGAAGGCGTCTGCACACTGCATAATATAAACACGAAAAAGCCGTGTTGATTTCGTTCGCAGACAAGATTGGCTACTAGGAACATGTGGTACACTTCACGTAACGTAACAGTTATCTCCTGAGCAACCCTTAACTCAAGTATATCGTGAGCGTTTCCATTTTAAAACACGGGGAGAACGTTAACAGGGTGTCCATCCAAATTAAATTTTAAAATTACCCCGACTTTTCCAGGTTTCCCTTAGCCAATTTCCAACTTTTACAATCACTAAATATTCAAACATTATTATTTTGTAAGCTAACAATTTAATGCAATAATATATTTATACACATACACGTTATTAAATTAGATCATTCTATCAAGATGTTAACACATGGTGTCTACTAGACTTGACCAATTAAATTCCCGAATTTTCCCCTCATTTCCCCTGATCATTTCCTAAAACTCCCGACTAAAAAGTGTGTCGCATCCTTTTAACTCCCCCACCTCCCCTTTATTTTTCTATTAATCTTTTTTTATGAATAATAATAATAAGGTTTAAAACTTAAACAAACTTTTATTTAATTTGTATTAACATTGTTTACTAGGAACTATACAATATATTACAAAGTTACAAACAAAAATTACAGTTTGATTAACATTATTATTTACTGATTTAATGATTAATTTATTTTATATTTTGAGTAAAAAAATTTCCTAGATTTTTATTGTAATCTACCAAATACCCGACTTACTCCCTTTTTTCTCCCCGAACACTTCAAATTCCCGGCTAATTCCCTTTTTTGCCTGATTTTCCCGGATGGTAGACACCTTGTAACAGAGATGGGCTATTGGATAGTGTGATCTGGGTCAGATTTAATTGAGATCATATTATTGAGAGATTAAAAGCTCGCCCGGCTGTCTTACACCAATACAGCTTAAAATTCATGTCGATCCTACGTCATCGGACAAACAGTGTTTCCCTTAAACCTCCGCGGGAGCGCTTGGCTGGCTGGCGAAAGGTTTTTTCCCCGCGGGAAAAAAGTAGTTCGGGTAGTTGTGGTAAGGACCTAACATAGTGTACGTGTGCAGTCAAGAGTTGTTTTGTTTTAAGTGAATAGGATGGTTCGACACCCCACGAATGGTGGTGAAAATCAGTGCCAACCACTCCAGCTCATTTGGGCAACAATAAATTCAATATTTTGTGTAAACTTCTGTTTTATTGCAGTAAGTGTCCCATGTTATCTGGAATGGTTTAAAAATTGTTGAGACACCCATTCTTTTTTAGTTTCTTCTTCATATAACGTAATCAATTCTCAAGCATGCGCATAACAATGACTCAACGTTTGGCTAAAAACGTGATGTAGTCGGGTGAAAAAGACAATTCGAAAATCACTTGTTGACTTTGAGAAGTACTCAATAGGAACAAAAGAGTTAAAATAGATTCCCAGTACGTATTAATTGAAAAAAAAAGGTTATTTTTGCTATTGCAAGTAAAAGTTGCNCTTTTTTTTTTTAGCGAAAATTTGAAAATTCCAGATTTTGGTCAAATTCTCTGACTTTTCCTTTTTTCCAGTTCGTTGAACACCCTGGTTAAGTAGATCTTGATCCCCTGCATTAGATACGGTTAATGCGATCCGACTATACCGTACCTTTTGTCCTCCGGGACGTGAAGATGGTTTTAACGCCTTACAGTTCATAGACGTCTGCACTGTAAAAACCTCTCGACAAATAATGGGACCCTTCCACGTAATGTGTATCGATTTCTTTCCGTCCCGCCTCTCGGGTGGGTAAGTAGCTGAAAGCCCCCCTCCCCCCCTCCACCATTGGTTAGCAGAGATATATACGCACACCCAGGACCCCCCATTACTGTGCGAGATAAGGAATAAGCTTTGGAGAACAATGCTAAGGATATATTTTTATTTTTTTTAAATCCTAGATTTTACAAAGCCTAGTTCGAGAAAGTTTCGACATTTTACTTTGATTTTATTAAGAATACACATTTGGCGCACTTTTTGGAAAATGCAAGACATATTTTTTTGCGGTCAACATTGATGATATTTTTTCTATATTATAAGTATTATTTTATAGGTATTGATAGTATCAATTATTAATTATTATCACTGCGTATTGTTTGTTCCGAGAACTACTCTAATGTGTTAAGGAGAAGGAAGGAAATATTTGCGTGGAATGAGAGCGGGAAAACATTTAGGAAAAAAACACACTCTCGGTAGACACGACCTGGGTTCAAACACACATATCTCCATCATCAGGTGGCGAGTCCGACGCCTTGCACCGTTCAGCCATCGAAGCGGGTGATGATAATATCTATGAATATAGCGGTAGCTGTAGATCACATGTTTTTACGCATGAACAGGTGGAAGTAAATTTATTATCTTTTTTTATCCGTCAAATACGACGATTCGTAAGAAACTTGGGGTATATTTGATAACAGCAACAGTGGATACATAGACTAGGTCGTGGCCTCGTTTTACGGATACGGGCAGGTATCCGTAACCGAGCGTAATAAGAGTGCTGTTTGTCCTTTTAAGATTATCTCGCCACACGAATGCGGACGCATTTCATTTTTTAACATAACGCATCGGTAGTTGCGTGGTCTAACGCGCTAATCTCGTGTTGGACTAGACTATTTAAGACGGGAAGAGCAAGGTTCGTTCTCGGTCAGGTGCACCGAGGTTGGTTTTTCACTCTCCCTCCTTACACATATGCGGGTGCAATTTATCTTAATTAAACCTTCCTCATGCCTAACACATTAGGGTAACTATTACATAGGCGTATAATGCAAACGGGTAATAAGACGGGATGCTAAGAAAGAAAAAAAAAATCACAATTTCCGAAAAACCCTCCCCAATACACCAGACCGAGAGTCGAACTTCGATCTCCCCGTCATTGGCAGTCCAGTCCTTTGCGAGAACAGCGCGTCACACCGCACGGCCATCGAAGTGGGTTTCCCCTGTTTGTATCCAGACGCAAATAATTCAGTGTGTTTTTTCCAGGTTCTACAGATGGGTGACAGACATGGTCAAGCCACGTGACCGGAAGCTTTCCCTTTTGATAAACATTATGAATACCTATAAAATAAAACTAATAATATTATTAATTAATGTGTTTCACAAGCTGATATACGTGATGTTTATCCACAGGTCCTGTGCTCATTGCTGAATTAAATTAAATTAAGTGAGAAATGGCAACCTGGACACCGGAATCGAACGAAGTAATACTATGGTAAAATGTTATAAGTGTTAACTGCAAAAAAAAAAGTTTGAATTTTTCTTAATGGCCCTTCCTATGAAAATTGGACTGTACACATCTTGTGGTTTGGACACGCTATAAAAGTGACCTCAGCAATTTTTCACCTCGGTAACACACACGACTAGTGTTTAACTAAATTAGACCCACTTCAGTGACCACGTGGTCTAACGCGCTACCCTTGCGGTAGACTAGACTAGCGTTGACGGGTGTACTGGGGTGGTATTTTCCAAAACTGTTTTCCACTCTCCCTTCACGTAAATGCGGGCACACTTCCTTTAAATATATCCTTTCTGATCCCTAAAACCATTAGCGTACTTATTACATAAGCGACCTATAACCCGAACGGGTAGTAAGATGCGGTGCTAAATAATATATATTAAAATGTTATCAATGTTAGCCGCAAAATCAAACTATAGCACACTTCTGGAACAAACACAAAATACGGTAGATCGGCCGTTA